>JAJLXW010000517.1:0-37011 GCA_030571515.1 Monosporozyma aquatica
TCAATATTTGAATTATATAAAACAATAAAATCAAATACAGTAATGAAAACCGCGGTAATTAATAAGACAAAAAAAAATAGAAAGACCCCAAAGTTCGAGCTGTCATAAGATTCCATATTTGGACAAATTGTCACAAATTCAGAACACATACATGTACTGGATTGAATTAAAAACAATGGTACTGTGGTTGATTACTTATACATACAATATATATAAGTTAACAAATAAGAATTATTAATCACTAGGTAAAGTATTATATCACAGAAACATTATAAGATTTTTTGAGGAACTCGTTATAATAAAAAAAAACACCACCTTAAGCTTATATGAGGGGAAGAGGGATATAGTAATTAAAAAAAAAAAGTATGATACATTCAAAGAAGAAGGGCAGAGAGTTATAAACTAGGGTAAATAATTAAGAAAATCAGAAGGAAGATATAGTTTTAACTTACCCCGAAATATATACATAATATTAATCTATTCTAGGTAACCGTCCTTAATGTAAAGATTTGTGGAGCTGTAATAAAAACTACTTCTGATTCTTCCTACGATTTCTAACGCTTTTCTGTCTCGACCGTTTGATATTATGCAGATAAAAAGAAAATAAAAAATAAAAGTAAAGGAATCATCTGTGTTGTAAAGTTGTAGTCATGTATGAAGTGTAAATCCAATATACCTCAATGATATGTGTGTATGTGAGAGGGATGTAGGGGTAAAAAAAGGGAAACAATATTAAATAAATTATGATGATTGATTAACTTCAACTGGAACAGAACCTTCTTTAACTTCTTCTTCAACTGGGATAGATTTTTCAGTTTCAATTGGTGTGGCAGTGCCTTCGGCTGGGGAACCAGTGTTTTCAGTAGAAGTTTCAGCAGCACCGTCAGCACTTTCAGATTCCTGTTGGTTATTGGTGTTGTTATTGTGATGATTACGGTGGGAGTGATGATGATGGTGATGTGGAACAGTGACAACCTTTAACAGGAACTCGTCCAAATCATTGCCAGATAAAGTCTTATGAACTTCCACTTCAAGTTTTGGATTTTCTGGTACCCACTGTTGCCATTGCTTGGAACGAATGAAATATTGAGTCACTGGAGATGGTTCAGTGACTTCCTTTTCGACTGGTTTTATTTCATCTTTAGTTTCATCTTCATTTACTTCTTTAGTTGCTGTTGCTTCTTGTTGTTCTTGTTCGATTGGTTTAATAATTTGTTCACCTTGAATGACTTCCACGGTAGCATTTTCATTAAATACAATTTCTCTTAATGCAGCCATAAGAACATTTTGATCCCCACCAAATGACATATTTAATAATCTATAAAATTTGGCCAATAATGATAATGGAACATAACCATCTTTAGACAAATTCTCTTTCAAATAATTATCTTTAGCTAAATTTTCATCGGATAAATAATATTCGATTTGTCTTGCCACACTATTAACAGCCATCATAGAGTAATGGAATGGATATAGCATTGAATATAGTTGAGCCATTTGTTGTGGTCTGAAATTACGATGCTTATTGTTATTGTTATTATTATGACGGAAATTTGGGTTGTTGTTGTTATTATTATTTGATCTTGGGTTAAAACCATTTTGTGATTGTGATTGCTGTTGTGGTTTGTTACTATTTGGGAATTTTCTATTATTATGGTGATGATGCTTGTTATTATATCTTTTATGTTGTTTATGTTGTGGTTGAGGTTGTTGGGGTTGTTCTTCAGACCCTTCAACTGGAGTGGTTGTAGCAGCAACATCAGAAGTTTCTGTTACTGGAGCATTGTTTTCTTTATTTTGAGTTTCCTCGCCGGAGTTGGAAGTTTCAATAGATTCATTCTTTTCATCTTTTTTCACTGCTGGTGAAGGAGAGTTTTTCTTATTATTGTTATTCTTTCTATGATTATGTTGTTTATGTTTGTTATTGCCATTTCTCTTCCCACTATTACTGTTAGAGTTGTTATTATTATTCTTATTATTGTTTTTATTAGAGACAGTAATAGAAGCTTGAAGTGGAACCCACTTCGTAGAAGTGTTAGACTTAATTGATGGGGTTGGGCTCTTTCTCTTGATAGCATCAAAATCTTCCACAGAGATAGAGGTGGTTGGGATATCATTATTGACAGCCTTCCAAGGAGAAGAAGTTGGAATTGGAGCGGGAATCAAGTTTGCAGCTGGGGCAGGAGCATCTTCCTTTTTATCATCTTCTTGAGTGGTAGTGGAAGCAGAGGTAGACTCAATGACAGGTTTTTGATCTTCCACTTTCTCAACAGTTACTGTTTCTTTCACAGTAGTTTCAACGGCAGCAGACATAATTCTTTTGTTCTTTTGGTAATTTCCTTTTGATATATATCTTAGTTACTCAATGGTTCACGTTCAGCCTGGCGTAATATGTAATATTCAAAACCACAACCAAACTACTAACCCAAATAACATATATATATGATCTTCTCCCATAATGAAACTGAAAAAAGTGAAAAAATCGTCGTTGGAAAAAAAAAAGTCGATGAGCTCTGCGAAAAAAAAAAAGTTACAAAAATTGCGTGGGTGGAAAAAATGACGTCGTGAGAAGTGACGGGCGGGGTTGATCTCGCATAAAGTGCCTCGACCAGGCTGCTATTGTTAAGTGGTGGTGATTTAGTGACAGTGAAGAGATATATTGATATAGAGAGAGGTATCAAACAGATGGCCAAGTTTACTAAGAGGATTGTTTTTGGCTATGACTAATGAACGTCGTCAGAAGAGAAATGGAGGTCGTGGTGCAGGAAGTTCTGTTGGAGCTACAGCGGCTGCTACCACTGCCATGAAAAATGGGAAGAAGAAATCATCAAATAATAATGATAAATTAGTGGTCAAGTATTTGACTGAGATGATCCAAAACTTGGGGATTAATTCTGTAAATAACCTAATGGAGATTCCAGAGGAAACATGGGAGGATATGTTTGAACATCGTGAACAGGTAGTGGAAAATATCAAAGATGTGGCCAAGGACAGAAAACAACGTGCTGATCAGTTACGTATACAACCGCATCTTCAAAAACCAAAGAAGTCTAATAATCTGAACAAGAAAATGCCGAAAAAAGGTGGTCTTACTCCAGATGCATTGGGACAGACAGAGCGTGAGGAAGGAGAGGAAATAAAACCGGATCTCCCCTTGGAATTATTGAAAATGCCTGAAACTCATAACAATATGTCTCATTTAAAGGATCATCCATCACTATTACATGATAATATTCAATATTTCCAAAATTTACATTCCGTAGCATTAAGAAATAATCCTGAATTAAATGATAATATTCATAATTATCTGTCTCAAATGGCCACAAATTTTACCCTTTTCATAGATGATACCAATACAAACAGTACTGAAACTTTAAAATATATCCAAAAACGCCGAAATATCCCAAATTTACCCATAGACGAATATCAGGATAATATGCATCCATTACATTCCAATATGACTCTTTTTAAATTAGTCACTGCAAAGAATGATAATATAAATGAGGATGAAATCCCACCACGTATTGAACCTCAGGTGGATCAATGGAGATATATAGAGAAAACCATCCTTACCATTTCTCGTCGAAATTCTATTCTCTTTGCATTAGATATTGAAGGTTATGAGGCAAACGCAAATATTATCACCGAGATTGGTATTTCGATTTATGACCCCAGAGAGAATTTATTAGAATATGGGTTGGCTACGCCAGTGTTGCATAATTATCACTTGATTGTCTCAGAATACTTTACTTTAAGAAATAAGACATATCTGACAGATGCGAGAGATTGTTTCCTATTAGGTGAATCCCTCATTTTACCCCTTGATGAATGTGCCACTTTCATTCAATCTTTAATCAATTATTATATGTTCCCACATAGCGAAGAGGATAAGACATGGGGCCGTTGTTTTGTGGGACATGGGATTCCTAACGATATTACATGGTTAAAATCAATAAATGTTAAATTCCCATCCGTAATGAAGGATATATCATCGAGATATCAACCTCAGGAGAATGACCATACCACAACTTATATCATTGATACAGGTAAATTCCATCAAATTTTATACGGTGATATGTATGGGAATCTAGGAAAAAATTTGAAATTGTATAACATCCCACATTCATTTATGCATAATGCTGGTAATGATGCATATTATACTTTGCAATTAATATTAACCATTGGTAATTTTAAATTTAGAGAGATTAATTATTTGGATGATTTAAGATACATGTTTGCTAAGATTAATGCATTACAAGAAACGGATGATATTTCCATTCGAAAAGGATTTGAAGAAGATGATGACCTAATGAAAGCACCACAAAATAAATATAAGTATAATATTCCGATGACAGAGATTGCCTCTGTGATTGAATTTATTAAGATGAATAATGAACATTGGAGTCAATCGTCCAATTCCCAAAATCAATATAGACCGGCTTATAGAGGTAAGAAAAAGAAACATAATAATAATAATAGAAGAGAGAGTGATTTAAGAAAGAAAAGGGAGAATTTGTTAGGTATTTCTCAATTTTATGGTAGTAGATGGATGACAAGTGCAGTTAATGCCTTTTGTCTAGCAGAGAATTACCCAATTCAAGAACAAGACGAAGAGGAGGAAGAGTTAGGAGATGGGGTAGACTATTACGAGGAGGAGGAAAAAGAAGAAGATGATGAAGACAAAGAGTAAACGTGCATCTCATTAGATTCATATGTGTATTATATTAAAAAAAACAAATCCTATAGAAGAAATACATGGTTCTACATACATAGCAAATATAATCAAGCTAAGATTGGTTTTAACAAAGTATCCAGTTTACCAGAACGTCTTAAAGCTTGTAAATCATCATTACCGCCAATATGTTCGCCTTTAATAAAAGTATTTGGAACAGTGGTTTGTCCTGTAATTTCTCTTAAAGCTTCTTGGATTTCAGCACCATCATCCATTTCGTCTAATTGTAATACCAGAGCTTTAGATTCAGGGACATTTAAATCCTTAAACATAGTTTTCAAAGTAGCACGGCAATATGGACAATAAGTCTTTGAAGCGATAAATATATCCTTTTCAGCAATTAAGTCTTTAACGTGGTCAATAGTAGCTTGAGAGACCATTTTATTTGAATAATATCTTTGTTGTTGTAATAATATACTGTTTGTAGTGGTAAATTTGAATGTATTAGTTGTTTGAAATTTCAAAGAACGATAAGGTAACCTTGTCTTAAGAATTGATTTCAACAGTTTGAATTAGTTGTTGTTGTGAGCACACCTTTTTTAACAATTATTTTACGTTTGAGAACCGAGTATCACAAATCGTGGGATACCACTATAACAAGTTTATCTGTTCACCTTTTATATGTTTCGCATTTAAGAAAAGAAAAATAGCAAGCCGGTCTCCTTAATAAATCAGGGTTTGATTATGTAATATAGCGAGGGTTTTCCACATGAAGATTCTAGGGCCGGAAATTAGTCAGCAAACATTATTTATGTACCCTAATTAAAACTTGTACATTCAAGATTTTCAATCTTGTGTAGCCCTATACTTTCTTTTTTCTTATCAATAGTTATCAAGAAATTTTGCTTGGGAGCCCTAGGGTTTTGCATTTTCCCTTGCATAAGAGTTACAAAAACATGAATTCGAATAAAAAAGAACAACAAACTGTGAATGATTTGAATTATACAAGAGACAATTTAATTGATCATCAAAATATAGCCCCTAGTTATCTATATATATATTTGAGTCGAAGATAAATCACAATTTAACTGAAAATACCTGAAAACCATATTTTCAAGAACGATATATTAAGACAAAAATGGTGGGCATGGGTTTCTTAAAGGATCACCCACGAACGGCTATCACAGACACAATTTATACCATCGTGTCATCTCCTGATTATCCCATTGAACAGGAATTAGGTAAAGTGGTAAGATTAATTAGAGATGCTATTGAAGTTGATGATAATGATTATCAGTACACTTTAAATCAAGAAGAGACTGCTCGTTGTATAAGAAAAAAATTAAAATGGGGGAACGAAATACAACAATATAGATCATTACAATTATTCAATTGTCTTATTATGAGAGGTCTAAGATTTGGTATTATTTATAATGATTCAAAATTAATTGAAAGATTGACCGTTATTGCATTAAATCAAAAATCTGATGGGAATGGTCAATCTTATTCCAAGAAAGTGATTCAATATCTTAGATCTGCAATTCTGGATTGGTATGATTATATTAGATCCAGACATTATGAATCTAAGCGTACTTATGAGTCTATTATCAATTTATATGGATATGTTAGAGATCACAAGATGAATAAAGCTGATACGTCAACAACTCGTAAGAGCTCTAAGAATAAGGGAGGAAAAACAAGACGTTCCAAGAGCAACTTCATGAATGATAGTGCAGACGAATCTGTCTATACTGGTGCTGGTGCTGGTAGTAGTGGTATCAGAGTATCAAGCCAATCTAGAAATAGAGCTGATGCTAAATATAGAATCCCCACGATTGATATGAGAAAAGAGGGTCCAAAGATTCAAATTATCATTAGTAACGCCTTGGCCGCAGCAATTGCATTAGAGAATGCCTTAGTGGTATTGCCTGCTGGTATGGATTCCATGGATAGTGAAGACGCAACAGCAAAGTTTATTCAAGCAAGAACCATTAGACGTAAAGTGTTAAGATATTTACAATTGGTCACCGAGGGTGAATTCTTGGGGAGTTTACTTCATGCCAATGATGAACTGGTAAAGGCATTGACTGAATATGATAATAAATCGCAAGGAGATGAGAATCCAGACGAAGATAGTTATAGTACTGAGGAATCAGATAATGGTGAAGAAGATAGCCTTGCTAACTATGAATCTGATTTTGATGAAAGTGATGGAGAAGATAGTGGTGGAGATAACGGCTGGACTGTTAATACTCATCCTAGCGTAAGAGTACCCGAAGAAAGAAGAAGAAGAAGGCAAAACTCCTTCACTGAAGATTCTGTAAACGATCCCTTCAGTGATCAAAACAAATTCTAACCAGAAATACTAGAAAAGACTCTATTCGTCTCGATTTTCAATACGAACAATTAAAATATATATCTGTGTAGGAATATATAGGTGCATTTATGTGTTATATTAATGATTCTCAGAACCCATCTATTTCACTTTGTCTCTGGTTTAAAATTTAAGGAAAGACTGTTGACGCAGTGTCTGACATCCTTGGGCAATCCCAGTTGTTGCTTCCAACCCTCACCCTCAAAGACATGTCCCAGGTGGCCCCCACAATTATTACAACGTATTTCTACTCTCTTCATCCCCATTGTTGTGTCTTCAATATATTTCAAAGCGTCTGGTTTGATCTCTTCGTAAAATGCAGGCCAACCACAACCAGATTCAAATTTAGTTGCACTTGCATATAGTGGAGCTTTACAATTAGCGCAATAATATATCCCAGTCTCCTTATTATGCAAGTACTTGCCAGTGTTTGGCCTTTCTGTACCTTTATCCCTTAGAACATGTAATTGCTCTGGCGTTAATTCTGAGTTCCATTTATTTCGGTTTGACATTGTAAATACAATATTTCTTTGTTGCTGTGTAAATGTGTTTAATGGAGTGAGTGTGTGATAAAGTGGTGTTATCCTTGTTAAAGCTACCCTTTTAATCATTGGACTTGTTTTAGTTGTTGAAGTTGCCTCTTCGGTTCCTTTTCAGAAACGTCATAAGTGAAAAAAAAATTACTGTGAAAGAATAATCTTTAAGTAATGGTAAATATGAAACTTTGAGGGCATGTTAAAAGCCTTAACACAACCAAATATCAAAGCATTGGATAAGGTTGGATTAATTTTTAGTCGGTGGAAGTGTTTTAGTTATTTAAAATGAGTGCAGAGGAAGTTGTAGATTATAAAAATGAAGAACAGCAGATAGAAACACTACGAAAAGAAGAAACTGCACCACCGAAGGAGGACTCCCCCACAGAGTTACCATTACAGACGATTAATTTGAGTGATTATACTAAATGGACGGTCAATGATGTGGTACAATGGTGTATTTTGTCTTTAGAAATTGCAGAAATGGATCGATTATGCCAGAATATTCGATTGAATGATATCACTGGAGACTTATTGCCTGAATTGAGCTTAAATGATTGTAAATATTTATGTCATGAGGCGGAGAGGGAGTTAACAAAAAATGGTTTGCAAAAGGCTATTAAATTAAAGATAATGATAAATAAATTAAAGGATAATAATGTGAATACGGACAATGTATCCACTACTGATAGAGAACGATTACAACAACAAGAGGAGAATATGACTCTTGTATTGAATAACCTTTACTCTACAGTGACTACAAAATTGCAGGACTATCAATCTCAATATCAACAATTAAGAATGGATATCTTAGACCTGGTGAAGAATACTGATACAAACAATAATAATGAAGAAACTACATTAAGACCAAAGATAAGGCGATCTACTTCAAGCAGAAGAAATCAATCCAGGTCTACTGAATCTTCTATTCCAACACTAGCTCAAAGAAGAACAGAGTCAACCAACAGTATAGATGTACCACATTCACCTTCTAAAAATAGTTTTAATTCAACAAATCTTGCACCTACTCCTACCAATGTGAATGCTGCTTCTCCAACACATAATGAAGCATTGAAACAATTACGTGCATCGAAAGATGATTCCAGTGAAAAGATCCTGAAAAGCGCAATGAGAAGGCATAATTTAAATGATAAAGATTGGAGACAATATGTACTAGTCATTGGATATGGTGATCAGGAAAGGATCCTTGAAGCACATGAAAATCCTGTGGTTGTATTTAAAAACTTGAAACAACAAGGTTTACATCCCACCATTATGTTGAGACGACGTGGTGATTTCGAAGAATTACAATCTAATGACATGTTAGGTCGTGGTGATGGTGTGACCCCTGGTGGGAGATTATAAAGAATTTAATATGCGTTAGAAAAGATATACGTATCTGATATTTAATAGTATACAAGGTAATATTTTATTTATCTATTCTTCTTTCTTGTTTTTTTCCTACGTACTTCTGTATGGATTAAACTTCTTCTTTGCCTTCATTATCTTAATCCTTTCTTGATCTTCTTTAAATTTATTTAATAATTGATTGATTTCTTGTTTCTTTCTCTCTCTGACTTGGAATCTATAGAAATCTTTCTTTGCCTTCTTATCAACCATTGTTACAGGAGTAGCTTTAGCTTCATGTTTAGTTAATGGATTTCTCTTTAAGATTTTTTTCCTTATAGAATTTAAAGATTTTGTGTTCTTACCCACCACCATAGTAAACCCATCTTCATCAACGATAGTGCCCTGTACCTCATCTTGTGCTTCTTGTTCACGTTGTTCGAAGATGGCTAGGTGTGAATGAACATCATCTTTCAAATAATCCAGATCAATTGGTTTATAAAAATTAATAAACGTGGAGATTGATGGAGAGTTATAATTCCATTCGACTAATTTCTCAGTATCTTTTATATTAGAATATTTCAGTAGTGCATTCCAACAATTATCTACACTGGAAGAATCTACAAATTTAAGTAATGCAGTATTTCTTGGAGTAAATCTTACCTCAGCGGTAGATTCACTGGGTAATGACATTAAATCAGATGTCAGGGATGATAGATTTACATCCTGGAGACCAAATTCATCATTATATAGTAAATCCTCTATATGTGAGACTGCATCATATTTGGAACATATTTCCTTTATCACAGTTTTCATAGAGTTCACATTGGTCAATAGTGGGATATTCACCAAGAATAAAGAGTTAGACTCTTCTTCTTGTTTAGATTGGTGTCTTTTCATGAACATATAGTGACATGTTGGCCTCTTATTATCATTGTGTTTGGAGAGTACTGGATGGTCAGGTAATTTGAACGGTATGACCAAAAATCCATTCTTCATGGAGTTGATGTGGGCCATTTTCTACCGTCTGCACTGTCTCGAGATAGTTGGCCTGTAAGCTTTAGACTGTCTAAATGTCACTGTAGAAGATATATAGATGAGTTAACACTACTGTCTAACCAGTGATAATTAAATGGATTTCTTCCACTGCCAAAAAAGAAAATTTTGTTAAATATTTCAGGGTTTCCTAAAAGGGTAAAAAGAAAGCACGTGTTGAGATGACCATTAGAGGAATATACCGTTTTATGGCAGAAGTAGAAGTGAAAGGGTGTTTATTTAAAGTTGGCAATGATCATTATGGTTGCTTTGAAGAGGAATATTAACATGACCGGTATTTACAGGGGAAGTTTTCTAGTATGCTTTTCCTATTATTAACAGGGATAAAATAAATAGCAAAAAATGGTGATGGGTAATCTTCATCCCTGTTCCTACTTCGATTCAACATCAGTCAAACCATCATCATCACTACTGTTCTTCACACGCTCAGATTCCTTCATCAGTTCATATAGTTGTACCACTTGATCCGGTGACATCTTTTCAAATGTCTCTTTGGAAAGAGATCCTGTTTGCCATTGCCCATCATTAATCAACTTCAAGTAATCTTGCCAACTTGCCAAAAATCCCACAATATGTAATGGATTATCTATATCCTTATGCAATTTGAACTCACTCTTCACATATTTATCTCCCAAAGATCTCTGTAATGGGGGTAACTGGCGGTGTGCTCGAAGAATACTCTTATATAATTTTAAAGGGGGCAATAATGCTTGAGATACTCTATGTATCTTGTGAGAAGCAAACCTTCTGAAACTAGACTTTATTATACTGTTCATAATGAAAACCGGTATACTGGCAAACCGTTAGCGTGTTACTCCACTGACCTTGTTGTCTGTAGCCCTCTCCACCTTTGTGGACTACTTAAAGCTCGAGATAAGATCTCGTTATACCAAAAAAAAAAAGAAAATTAACTATCTTTAAAAATCATTAAAAGGTCATATATAAATATAGACACTACCTTTACAGGCTTATCTCTAGAAAAATCTATATACTAAAGAGAAAAAGAACATGTTATAATTTTACCAAGGCAGTTCTAAGATAGTAGTTTCGTTCGTAACAAAAGAAATAAAGAAAACATAAAACAATCAGTAGATTTATTCAAAAGTGCTTGGGATCAAACCTAATTTACTCATTCTAATCTTAACAGCATTTCTGTGACCATCTAAACCTTCCTTTTTAGCAACACACATCACAGCTTTACCGATCTTGTCTAACCCTTCTGGAGTCACATTTTGTGATGTAATGAATTTTTGGAATGTGGCAGTATTAGCACCACTGTATTGTCTAGCATACCCATATGTTGGTAAAGTATGGTTAGTACCACTTGAATAATCACCACAAGATTCTGGAGTGTATGCACCAACGAAGATGGAACCAGCGTGATCAAC
Organism: Monosporozyma aquatica; assembly: GCA_030571515.1. Lineage (NCBI taxonomy): Eukaryota > Fungi > Ascomycota > Saccharomycetes > Saccharomycetales > Saccharomycetaceae > Monosporozyma > Monosporozyma aquatica. The sequence goes on from JAJLXW010000517.1 coordinate 11,371, forward strand.
AAGATCCACATATTTATCAGCATCTTTTATTTGTAAGATTAAATGTTCTGGAGCATATTTATTGGACATATCAAATGCTTCCTCATATGAATCACATAAGATAATAGTACTATGAGCAATACATTCACGAACAATATCGACTCTTGGTAATAGTAAAGCTTGTCTGTTGACAGATTCCTGGATCCTAGCGACCTTTTCATTACTAATATTAACACCGACAAGGATAACTTGGGAATCAACACCATGTTCAGCTTGAGATAATAAATCAGCAGCGACGAAATCATCATCAGCATCTTCATCTGCCACAACAAGAACTTCACTTGGACCAGCTGGCATATCGATGGAACATAACGCCTGGGTATCATTTTGAACATACATCTTAGCTGCAGTAACGAATTGATTACCTGGACCTAAGATCTTATCCACTTTGGGCACGGATTCAGTACCATAAGCCATGGCTGCAACAGCTTGAGCACCACCAGCAAGGACAATCTTTGAAGCACCAACTTTAGCAGCAACGTAAACCACTTCTGGACTGACTTTACCATCAGATTTTCTTGGTGGAGAGGCAAACACAATTTCTTTACAACCTGCGACTTGAGCTGGAACACCTAACATTAATGCAGTACTTGGCAGGATAGCAGTACCACCTGGAATATATAACCCGACTTTTTCAATGGCTCTTGGGAATCTAGAACAAATGACACCAGGTTGTGTTTCAACGACTAATGGTTCAGTTTGTAATTGTGCAGCATGGAATTTACGGACATTTTCAATGGATAAATCTAAAGCGTCCTTCATTTCTTGGGTTAAACCTTCGAAATATTCTTCTGGATATGGAGCTTCAAGGACAGGTGCTTTTAATTGGACAGAATCGAATTTAGCAGTGTATTCGATTAATGCTGAGTCACCTTTACTTTTCACATTCTCAATGATTGGGTTAACTAAATGCATAATATCAGCTGTCTTCTGAATTGGTCTAGTGACAGCTTTAGTGACACCTTCTACATCACTAGATTTAACCACATGTAAATGGATTGGGGCATTGACATCAATAGGTTTTTTTTCTTCTTGTTGTTTGGTCTTTTCTTGTTCTTTAGCTAAATATTTAGGTTTAGCATCACCAGTTCTTCTTGTCACTTTTAGATGTTTTAAACGTAAATTTCTTTCAACATCTTCTAAAGAGACGTCATTAGCTACCAATTTGGTTAATGCAAAATAGAAAAGATCGGCGGCTTCCCAAGCAATTTCATCTTTGGTCTGAGCTTCGGTTAACTCTTCAGCTTCTTCATTAATCTTTGCATTTAATAAAGTGGCATCATTAAATAATCTATTTGTATAAGAGCCTTCTACTGAATTTGTCTTTCTATTTTGTAACACAGATTGTAATTGTCTTAATCCGTATTTAAAATCACCAAAACATGAGTCAGTCTTTAAATGACAAAACCCTGATCCATTTTGTTCCACTACAAATTTTAAAGCATCACCATCACAATCAACTTCAATAGATAACAATTTTTGAGTGTCACCAGAGGTAGCACCCTTTTCCCAAATTTCCTTTCTTGAACGAGAGTAATAAACACCAGCTTGTTTTTCAATGGCTAACTTAAGTGATTCCATAGATGAATAAACTAAACCTAAAGTTCTATCATTAGTATCAACCACTAGGGTAGTATAAAGACCATCAGGTCTATCAGTCTTGAGAGCAGTTAGTAAAGCACTAAACATAGATCCAGCAGTGATATCATCAGTTGATACAGCAAGAAACTTGGTGGGAAATCTTGCTGTTCTTGATTCTGGAACCGAATCACCGTATATTAGATCACCTGCGTGATAAAGACTCGTCACCCCACTATTTAAGATTTCAACTAAGCCATCTTCATCAAAATATTCAGGAATGGCTACGCTGGCATGAATTGTATCGTAATATTGACTGAGATATTTTACACAGGCTTTAACGTCATTCACAAAATGTAAGTGACCGGTACTGACAACGGCATATGGTGCTAGAGCTAAAAATGGTTTAGAAGCGAGGGCTTCCTTATAATCTTCACCAAAAACTGGTATAACAGGATAGGGAGGTTTTGAAACTTCGCTGAATACCATGTGTGATATTGCTTATTGGTTTTTTGATCAATTGTGATAAATATATATCTGTGTGCTATAGGCTATAATAAATCTATACCAAGTGAATAATAATAAGTGAAATATTTTTTTATGTTTTCCTATTTCAATATATATGTTATTTTTATTTATACTGCAAGAGAAAATGGGATAATAAGATTTAAGGATAACGAATAGAAGAGGAATCGAAGAAGCTCTAAGACTCATCGATGGCAGAACACAATGAGTAAGCCGTGATAGAAGTAGAAAGCACACCCAGAAAACGAGAATTACAATTCAAGAAGTTTTCAAATGGTCAAGGGATTTATCACTCACGAGAAGAAAGAGAAAGTGGTACGATTCCTTCATCATTTCTGGTACCTGTAATATAATATAACTAGCGATAACACAGCAGAAGTTAGAATTGGCGTGACTCAACTGTTAGTGGCGATGTGAAGGAGTCAACATTGGTTCTCTCTAAGTAAGATCTCATAATAAAATCCCATCGTGATTTTTAGTTTTTTTTCACGCAATAGAAAATTTGATTAATTCAATTTATTATGAGGGAAAGAGTTATATCACGCTGGGACAGAGTCAGGAAATACAGAAGTTGTTACTAACTGCAACCCTATGGTGTTTTTCCTGAGGTATGCTAGAGGGAACCTGTATCTGATAAAATATTATTATTATTATTGCGTTTGTTTATGTAGCAATTGTGACAGATCTTGTTGTTCTATTCATTATATAGTAGGATTCGCTTCTAATAGAAACTTTCTATAACTTTGTTCATGATTTACAATCCAGACAATTCAATAATACTGATCCGTATCCATCGCGTCTTTATTGGCAGTTGTGGTGGTCGTGGGGCTGATATTATGTGGACGGTTTGCTGCTTCATATTGGAAAGGACAATCAATTTGATCATGGCCGGACTTCTCACAAAGTGAACACCATAATTCTCTGCCTGCGGAGGCATCTATCTTAGTAGGTGGTTTATATGGTGGTATTGATTGATGTGATTCCATTTCTCGTGTTTTCATTTCATTGATCTCATCCTTTAATGTCTGTATTTCATTTTTTAAAGCTTCGTTTTCTTTTAGTAGAGCATCTTCTTCATTCTCTCTTGAGCCATTAATATTCCCGTTCGACAATGACTGCATATACTCTTTATTCAAAAGTTGATATTCTTTGCTTAAGGATTCATTATGCATTTTCAATTGATCTCTTTCTTTGTTCCACTTCAATTTGGCAGTTTCCATCTCTTGCTTATATTGATTCAAACTATCTATTTGTCTTTGTAATTCACCCACGCTTATGCCATCTACATTCTGATTCTCCTTTCCTTTAGAACTCAATTTCTCCTTCATATATTCTTCATTAGATCTTAAATCTTCATGTAATTGACTCACCACATCAGTCAATTGTTTATTCTCAGTCTCAAAATATTTCAATTGTTTATCAAATTCTATTTGTCCTTCATTTAATTTCTCCTTTAATAAATTCTTTTCTAGTTCTAAATCATTAACACGTTTATCATATTCATCAATAGTAGGTTGAATTTCTTCCAAGACCATTCTTTGATCATTTAATAATCTTTCATACTCGAGCAATTTACGATTTTGTTTCTCTAATTTTAATTCATATTCTTTAATCAAATGAATATTATTATTATTATTATCATCGTCATTACTATTATCCTTTGATATTCTTCGGTCTGGGGTAGTCCCACCCATCTCCGTATCCATATCTACATCATTCCGTGGTAAGGATCCAATTCTTTGTTGACTACTTGATATGTTTCTCGTGGGAGTTGGTGTCCTCACAACATGCCCCATGGATCCACCACTATTTTGTCCCATTGATAACATTTCACTATTATTACCACTCCCATTAGTTATCCTCCTATCCATCATAGGATCACCTCCTAGCGTGCTCCTTCTAGACCCTCTTTGTTTCTTCAATACAGAAGATTGTATATGTTGTGAAGGGGATGACGTGGAAGAAGAACCTAACGATGAAGGCATTGATGCCGCTTGATCAATGATATGTGCCACTTTCGGTAATTGAATAAATAACCCACTCTTAGGGTATTCAGTATTAAAATATCTTCTACCATTAAACGTACCATTATTTTTACCAATGGGGGCCAATAGATCGACACCAGCATAATAACCAGGTTTATTATCTACAGATCCAACAAATTTTAATTGTCCACGACCAATATTTGGGATTTGAATCAAACAGCCTATCTTTTGTTTATATCTGAGAATATCTTCATTGGACCTGTGTGATAGCATCGTTGTACTTTTATATTCCTTGCTGGGATCTAACTCTCAATCTCTCTTGATATCTATGTTTAAACTTGGATTAGTTCCCATGGCGATCTTCCCATCATTTCATTAATTTTTCAACATCTTCTTTTTAATTCAAATTAAAAAAAAAAGAAGTTAAAGATGATCTTTAAGGAAAGTGGTGCAACAAGAAGAAGAATAAGCTTAAACAACCAAATACAACCAATAGTGCCCAAATGTCTGACGTTGACAATTACATCCAAGAAGCGGAATCCAAGTTCCATAATGGGGAACACAAAGAAGCAGTGGTCAATTTGACTAAAGCTGCCAGATCCAATCCAAACGATAATCAAATGTCCATGATTGAATCTCTAATTCGTAAGATTGCAGACTATATCATTGGTCATTCAAATGGATCCGCTGATCGTGGTATGGGGTCCACTCTAATGAATACTTTTATGAGTAATAATAACGGTTCATCTCAATCACAATTGGGCAAATTAGCCTTATTGGCTACATTGATGTCACATGGAAGCGGTAATAACAGTAATAATAATAATGGTGGGTTTAATCTTGGTTCTGTTATGTCTATGTTTGGTGGAGGCCAACAACAGCAACAACAGCAACAACAGCAACAGCAAGGTGGTGCCCCTTCTTCAATGGGGAGTGCCGGGTTAGCTGCTTTAGCATCTCAATTCTTTTCTGGATCTAACCAAAATAATCAACCACATAGTAGTGGTGGTTCTTTTGCTAGTTTAGCTGCTTTAGCATCACCTTATATGAATAGTGGTAATAAACCAGCAGCCCAGCAATATGGTAACAATTATAACAATAACGCACAGGGGCAAGACTATAATAATCAAGCGCAAAATTATGATAATCAAGGACACAACTACAATAACAGTAGCAATAACAATAATCCACAAGGGTCTTCTTTGGGCTCTACCTTAGCTTCTATGGCTAGTTCCTATATGAGTGGCGGTAACAATAGACCATCACAGCAACACCAGGAACAACAGAATTACAATGCTGATGCTGATAACAATACTGGTTATAACAACTACAATAACAATAACAATAACAATAACTACGGGAATTCTCAATATCAACAACACCAAAACCAGCAACAACAGGGATCATCTTGGACCTCCACTCTTGCATCTGTGGCCAGTTCGTTCATGAGTGGTGGTGATAACAACCATTCAAACAATGGTAATCCTCCTGGCAACAATTATAACAATAATAATAATAATGGCCAATACCAACAAGGTGGGTACAACAATTATAACCAAGGCTATGATAATAATAACAACAATTACAATGACAATAACCAAAGATACTGATCGTCATCCATATATAAACCATATACAGTTTCTCTTTAAGTATTCCCCGTATAACACTGTTTCCTTTGTGTGAATCATCACTGCTTAAAGAGCAGATCGTTTTTTTTTTCAGGCAAGATCTTCAAATTTCAAATTTAAAGGAGGTTCTATTAACAAAGAAGGCAAATACATAGAAAGTCCTTTCTCAAAATAACAGGAAACACGCAAAGAGTCCATATCAATGTTTAGGCTATGAGTGTACACATACAGAAATATAATATAAATTTTTAGAAAACAACAAAAGAAACAAGAAGAGAAGTCATGGGCTCAATAAGGAAGAATTCAGTGGTTAACGGAGTTATCAAACTATGGAGAAAATATATCCCTATAGATAAAATACTGGCTAGGAGAATGCTCAAATCCACTATAAACTCTACATGTGCTCTGATATTTTGCCTCATACCACAAGTAAGAAATAGACTAGGTACTGAACCAGTTATGCTGCCGTTGATCTCAGTTATTGTCCATCCAGGGAGAAGAGTCAGTGGAACCATTCAAGGTGCAATCTATTGTATTACAGGGCTAATATTTGGTCTTGCATATGCTCTCTTGGGAAGATTTATTGCATTACAATGCATTGGTCCCACTTGGAGGACTATGGCAGAGACAGATCAGTATAAACATAATTTTAAAAGATATGAATCAGGTCTGGCGATTATGGCCATCTTTGAAATATTCATGTTATTTTTCCATGGATGGATGAGATCCGTATCTCATCATTATTTTGCAATTGTATTTCCTTTATTCCTGGTGGTCCATTTCACGTTCCTTGCGACGACAACAGAAGATTATGGCGTCATTGCAAAGACCTTCAGTGTTCCCTTCTATCTTGGTATTGCCATGTCTTTGTTTTGGAACATTATTTTATTTCCAGAATTTGGTAGTACATACCTGGGGGATGCCACTGTAGATGCATTAAATGAGATCCATAATGATATAAACGAAGCTATTAAATTTTTTATCTCTTTAGATATTGATGACTTGCAACAGTCTTTATATGCCACTGATATTATCACATTATCCAAGTTATTAAAATATAAAAATCTAGTTTCAAAGAAGATTAATAATGGAAATTTAGTATTGCAAGAATGCATTTATGAAATTTCATATTCTTATGTTCCTCCATATAGTATCCAAGAAGTCTTAGAGAAGTTCGACCATTTATCTATTTTTATCAATGGTATCATCAACGCTTGTCAATTACAATTCATATTATTAGGAAGAGAAACGATAGAGCCCATAGAGGAAAATATCAATTATCATAATGAAAAAGAGATTAAATATGCAGATGCAAATAAATTATTATTAGTTATTAATCATTTAAGACTACCCATTTTCCATTTGCATCAACAATTGAGTAAATGTCTTTATCATATCAATATCTTAATAGCATATTCCTACGACGTTAATTTAACTAGGGTATTCCAAAGTAAATGTTTCAAAGAGAAAGAATCGATCCCAAAGATAACCAAAAAGGCAGAGTTACCATCCATTGAGGTCATAGATCAAACTTTAGATGAGTTGAAACTGGAACTAGACAAATTTGATCAAGTCTTCCAAATGGGATTAATGGATATGAATAAAAATATATTAAGTCCCAATGACGAAATGTTCTTATTCTCATCATTCTTAATGAACTTAAAAGAAATTACCCAGGAAACAATTAAATTAACTGAAATATCAAAAAATATCTTCAAAGATAGACAAAAACAAGAGAAGAAAGGTTGGATTCGGGGAAAACATGTTTGGTTTACTTTCCTTAGGAATTTTAAATCGTTAAGAAGTTGGTATGCAGGCAATAGTTTAAATATCACTGAGAATGAAACTTTAAAGGGTGTAGTCCATTATGGCAGACAAGCTGAAGTTGTAGCAAGAAGACCTAATGTGGAAGAGGAAGACCTTTTAATGCAAAAGACAACTACCCATAGACCTAGTGTATCTACAAATAAATATCTTTTACCTCTTACAAGACAAGATAGTGTCACAGAAAAGATCCGTGTAGGACTTGGTACCAAGCTACTAAATCTATTAATTGCCATTGACGATTTTTGTAGACGTTCCAAATCTCATTTCATATTTGGATTTCAAGTTACCATAGCATTGATGACATGTTCTTTTCCTATGTTTGTACCAAAACTGAGGCATTGGTATATGGATTACAAAGGTGCATGGGTAGGTTTCGTTTGTATCCTTTGTATGGAACCCTCTGTAGGTGGTACATTTTGGGTGTTTTTCTTACGTGCTGTTGGTGTAGTACTGGGTGCATTTTGGGGGATGGTATCATATTGGGCTGGGGTTAATCAAACAAACCCATATTTAGAAACGGTTATTACTTTATTTGGTGCTGTCCCAGGATTTTACTACCTTTTAGGGACTCCGTATGTGAAGGCTGCAATCATCCATATTATTAGTATCTATGTGGTGATGTTAGCTGCCATCTTGCCCTCGGCTGTACCCCGTAACATTGTGGTAAATTTTGCCAAGAGATGTTTAGCCGTAGGATACGGAGGTGTAATAGCATTAATTGTCCAAGTATTATTTTATCCCGTAAGAGCAAGGGACCAATTGATATCTGAAGTGGCTTTTGTTTGTGGATGTATTTCTAAGATGGAGTTTTTATTTGCAGCTAGTTTAGAAGGAGAGCCCATAGCAGCTGCACTAAACGATTCTCAATATCAGGATATTGTAAAACTTTCTGGCTCAGCAAAATCCGCTTTGGACAGGGCTAAGTCATATAATGGGTTAACCAGACAGGAACCACGTTTGAAAGGGAACTTTGAGGAACTGGAAAATATATTTTCCCAAATCATATTTCTTCAAAGGCAAATCCTTGAAAGGATTGATACCGCAGCATTATTGAGAAAACAATATGGATCTGCCATAGTGGAAGAGTTAAACTATGCGTTATATCCATATAGGAGACAGCTAGTTGGGAACCTAACTGCATCAATGAAAGCTCTGCAAGAGGCTTTCTTAAATAAAACCCCATTACCCCAGTTTATGCCCAGTACTAGAATATCCCACAGGAGAGTAATCAATAAAGTTAGACAAATCATAAAGGCCAGGGAACTACAGGGACCAAAAGTCGTTAAGAAAGTAGATAAGTTATCTCCACTAGACCCATTGGCAGCCGCGAGTACCGATAGTTCATCAAAAAGTTTTGATGAAGAAGGTATAACATTAAGAGCAAATTCAAAACCTGGTTCCATGGAGAAACACACGTTCTTACTAAAGGAAAAATATTTGACATGGAGTGCTTCTACTGCTGCAATGGAGGAAATTATTGAATACATTGAAGAATTGATCTACCTAACAAAATTAGTTGTCGGTGTAAACGAATTTAAATATGGGTTCTTATCACGTCCCTTATATGAAGATTGGGCGACGGAAGCGATTAGAGGATTCGATAACTTTATTAAAGGTAAAAATGAAGAAGATGATGGAAATACTTCCTCTGAACCTTCCACAGAGGATTCGACAAGAATCACCAGCACGGTTGGTGATGGTTTAAACAATACATCTCGTTCGAGTATTGTTCCGCATAGTAGTAGTGCAGAAAATATTTCTATTTCCTACAATGATGAAGATATGAGCATTGATAGTGACCAGGACTCGGTAGACCAACCAGATCAACCAGTACAATTTAATGTTGCCTACATCGATGAAAATTCAGAAGTACAGCGATATTATCCACATTTTATCAACAGAAGGGAGTCGGTCAATTTAGCTAGAATTGCATCTAGTAAACATGACAAGAAGAATCCCTTACCCAAGACTTTCAGAAGCCGGGTTTATTCTATCGGGTCTAGGACTGGTCTCGAATTAAACTCATCGAACGATATTGACCGGACTCATACTCTAGGTGATATTGATGCTTCTCTTGAGGACGATGATGAGGATGAGAATTCATCTGATGATGGGGATATTCCTTTGGCGTTGAAACGGATAGTTAGCAATATGAGAAACAACCATTATTCTAAGGAGTAAGTTGTTGGTGTATTATTTAATTTTATTTAGCTGTTATTTAGTCATATACTTTCTGTTTGGACTTAAGATCATTGTGGCATATTGTATTCATAGTCATGTCCCAGCTTCCTATAATGCCAAACTAAAAGAAAACAGTTTGCAAACACTAGCACAGATGTATGTGGCTTGGGCTAATAATACGTTTAATCTATCTCAATAACTTCTGGACTCCTTGGTGCTTTTGGTTTCGAAGGTATATGATCCTTTTTAGTTTTTCTTTTATTAGCCTTTCTTAACGACTGGCCTTGGCTCTGAAAATGACGGTGTTGCTCTTCATTGTTGTTACCATCCTTGACGTCCACTTCGGGAGGGATAATAGGAAACCCAAAAAATAACTGACCAGCTGGTAAGTCTAAACGGGCTGGTTCTCCCTCAAGGTTTATTTGAATGTTTTTGGTTTCCGTTGTGTCTTTTGTGCTAGTCTTTTTACCTGATAGTTTCTGACCACTTCCGACAAAAGATGACCCCTTTTCGCTAACACTATTTACCACTCCGGAATAGTTGATTCTTTTATACATTGGCCCATGGGCTACAATACTAGGATCGAATTGGTCGGCTGTTTTCTTCGTTTTATTTTGCAATACCTCGTTATCAGCTTGTGATGCTTTGTAATCTGGTTCAACATAGCCTACAGGGGGTGCAAAATCAGTCACTAAATCTGTTTCCACAACACAAATACTGTTGGATCCTGATTCAGGTTTCACTTCCAGTATTTTAATCTTGTAATATTTGTTATTATAACTTATTTCTACAATGTCATCCACAGTTAATGTAGAGAAGTTACGTAAAGCATTTTCCAGAACAGCTTTAGGATCAGAAATATCTAGAAAATCTACAGATTGTGGTTCCAATTTAACAAACTGTCCCAAGGGTAAATCAGTAGATCTAATCGTGATCAAAGCTCCCGGGATGACACCCAATGTGTCAAGCATCCAATTGGGTAGATATGCTCTCCCTTCCTCAGCTGTGAATTCTAGAACACCGCCATGCGTTATCTTACCAGTTTCATTCACAGTCAGTTCGAACAGCATAGGGTACTTAATATTTAACATGGATAATTTATTTAAAGCACTTGGTGGCAAAAAGATCTTCCCACCAAAATTGGCTTCATCCTTCCTGATGCGACCATTCATCATGGTAATTGGGTAACATCTAAACAGTTCAGCAAATGTTTGAGTCATAAAAGAGGAGAAACTGTTATCGGCATTAGCCATTGAATTTGTCATGAACCCTGAAAACATCCTGAATTTATTCGTTATGCTTAAGTAAATATTATAGCAGTTTTTATCCTAGTTCTCCCCACAGAGTTAAACACTTCCTTGATTTATTAAATTATAAATTAATATCAATGATATTTTGATCCTACAACCTCTTTTAACAGTAATAATAGTGGTGGTATTAGTCGTTGGAGTATTGGCCTTTTATGATTTGTAGCAATGTTGAAGTTTCACTTTATTTTTCAGGAAATGGATAAATCTAAATTTATAGATCATCAAGAAGTAGACCTTTATAATGGAAAAGTTTATTGAAATAGAGAGCATAGCACAGGATATTACCCTTGTGGGAGTACCAATAATACCATTGAATATAGCCTAATGAGTTCAAGGAAAAGAGGTGCAAGAAGTACAAGAAAAAAAGTAAACTATGCCTATGGGGAACCATTGGAGGATTCCATGCCTAACATGGATGAAAGTGAAGAAGAGTTCAACGTTCAAGAATCCCAGCATGGAGCACATGCCCATGTTGAGGATGGTAATCCTAGTAATGATGCTATTGATGATGACGAAGAAGCTCTATATAGCAATTTGGATGATTTAAGAGAATTAATTGGCGATGATACAGACCAGAGAAGGGACTATAAAGCAACAAATGAGGATGAATATATAAGTGATCAAATTGTAGGTGATGAGGATGATGATGCGGATAACTACGATGTGGATTCAGATGAGGCTAATGCAGCATTGCTGGCAGAGTTTTCTGATTTTGAAGGAAGCTCCGATGAAGATGAAGGTGATTTTATGGATGCTATTAGAGAGGCCAACAACTTCAAAGTCAAGAAGAAGAATAGAAAAGGAAAAAACAAATTTAAGAAGGAGAAACCAGTAGACCCCGAGGTGGCCCAACTGTTATCTGAAGCAAATGAAGCCTTTGTTAGAAATGATTTACCCACTGCAGAAAGACTTTTCAACAAGATTATTAAAAAGGATCCTCGTAATTTTGCAGCATATGAAACTTTAGGTGATATCTATCAACTTCAAGGGAGATTAAATGATTGTTGTAATTCCTGGTTCTTGGCAGCACATATTAATTCTTCTGATTGGCAATTTTGGAAAATTGTGGCTATCCTTTCCTTTGATTTGGAACATTACAGACAGGCCATATATTGTTTCTCGAGGGTAATCAACCTTAATAACGAAGAATGGGAGTCAATATATCGTAGAGCATTATTGTATAAGAAAATGGGACAAATAAGAAAGGCACTAAATGGATTTCAAAAATTATATGAAAATAATCCATATGATGCAAATATTCTTCGTGAATTAGCAATCTTAAATGTGGACTACAACAGGGTACCCGAGGCAATTAAGCTTTACATGGATGTATATGAAGGAAATGTAAAAAGGAGACTTGCAATAATAGATGCCAGTGAGAATGCATTGGCGTCTTCTGACGAAGATGACTCAGACCAAGATATGGAAGATTACAATGATGATGCTGATGGTGATAATATTGTCGATGAACTGCACCAAGAAGAGAAGGAGATGTACCCAGGCGTGAATTGGAAGAAGATTAATAACAAATATAAATGTATTCCATTCGATTGGTCCTCTTTAAATATTGTTGCTGAACTATTCTTAAAAGTTCCAGGTAAGACAAGTGCAAATATAAAGAGTATAAAGCAATGTGCTCGTTGGATCCAACATCGTGAATTACAAACTTTTTGGGATGATGCCATTGATGATTCTGAGTTTGATGGAAGAAGATTGAAAAATAGCCGATTTGACTCTTTACCTGATGATGAGAAGGCCAAATCATACGATTTACCCATTGATATAAGAGTCAGGTTAGGTCTTTTAAGACTAGATATCGAAAGCTTTGTTGAAGCAATGAATCATTTTCAATTCTTATACGATGAGAATTTCACTGACGTTGCTGATTTGAATTTTGAAGTTGGTGTAGCGTTAACTAAAGCTGAAAAATTCCAAGAAGCATTGGACTTCTTAGCTCCATTGCTTTCTATTCCTGATTATGAGACTCAAGAGTTTTTTGAGAATATAGCAAAATGTTATAAAGAAACAGAAGAGTATGAAACTGCTAGACAATTCTTTGAAAAGCTTATTGAATTGGACCCTGATTCGTTGGAACACAGATTAAGTCTAGCCGAAATTCATTATCATTTAGGTAATATTGATACTTTCAAGAGTATTCTAAATGAAGTTACAGTAATTAGAAAGAGACAAAAGGCAGAACTTTATGGTGTGATTGATGAAACGGAGAAACATAAAATGAAAGAGTCTGAAGAGCTTGCCAAAGCAAGTGATGAAAATGAGGATGGACATAGGGATGTGAGTAATAAGCCCTTACTAGAAGATACTAAGTATAAGCAATATACCGTGAAGAAGAAAAAAACTCCTCAAGATATTGAGCGTGAAAAGGCTGAAAGAGAAAAGAGAATCACATTGAAAGTTATGGATAAATATGACAGTCTGAAAAAATATGACAAGGACCTTGATGGAAGCGACAAAACACAAATCAATCAATGGATTAGAATTGTTTCTGATCTTGTTGATGTTTTCAGTTCGGTCAAAAATTTCTTTGTAAGAAGTAGATCCAAGAAATTTATTGGCATTATTAGAAGAACGAAGAAGTTCCATACAGTTGTTGACTATCAATTGGAAAGGTTATCGCGTTTGTCTGAGGGAGATCAATTATCTGACAGTTTACCCGTTATGGAAGAAAGGGTGACTCTGACCTCCACTAAGGAATTGCGGGGTTTAACTTATGACCAATGGTTTGACCTATTCATGGATTTAGCACTGACTATAACAAAGTATAAAAATGTTAATGATGGTTTGAGTGTAATTGACACGGCGCAAGAGGTGAACGTTTTCGTTCAAGATCCTAAGCGGGCAAAGATTATGAAATTTGTGAGACTTGTAATTGTTTTACAATTAGATGATGAAGAAGAATTGCTTACTAATTTACGGCTACTGCTGAATCAATATCAATTCAGTAGAAAGATTCTGCTATTGTTTATGTTCTCTTTATCTCATGGTAGGATGTCTTCTAACATCCTAACATCGACCATCCAACAAAAATTCTTCCTAAGATTGATAAAAGCTTTTGATGCTGTCAGATATGAGACCCATGTCAGGGGTCAGGCCTCAATTACGAACGAAGTGGTGGAGAATCCTGAAAGTAAACCATCTCCATACATTTACTACATCTATGCTGTGCTGTTATATTCCAGTAGAGGATTTCTTTCAGCACTACAATATTTGAGTCAACTTGAATATGAGACACCTGACGATCCCACCGTCAATTTACTATTAGGTCTAGCTCATATGCAACGTTCAATGCAGAGACTTACCGCCGCAAGACATTTCCAGATATTGCATGGTCTTCGTTACTTATATCGTTATTACGATATTAGGAGATCATTGTATACAGACATAGAGAAGCAGGAAGCAGATTACAATCTTGGTCGTGGTTTCCATCTAATAGGGTTGACAACAATTGCATTGAAATATTATAACAAAGTGTTGGAGGAGTATGAGGATGAAAGGCTAAAAAAGCATGCAGCTTTCAATTGTATCAATATCTATCAAGAGAGTGGTAATCCAGCCCTGGCCAATTCACTAATGGAGAAATATTTAAGTATATAATATGTAGCAAGAAGTATATCTAAGTGTGTAATTTAGTGTAACAGTGAATCCAATGGATGGTTGTACTATTAATGTTTTTTCAGTGTTTGTTAGGCCTTACGTCAAGATGAAACAATTTTAAAACAAACTTCTTGTGAAGTTGGAATATGATTTATTTTAGCATGAGGGGTAATAGGGTATAAATAGAAAGTGAAGATGATGGATACTGTGGTGAAATACGGTATTCATAATGATGTAGTTATTATCCTCTTTGTTTGTTGTTCTCTGCCTGAATTCATGAAACCTATTTTGCTCAGCAACAGTTCGTTACCAACCTGAGCTATATGATGGATAGGATGGCACAGACTTTAACAACACAGCTAACTACAACAATGCTATCGAAAACAGATAATATAAGGATAAATAATGTGAATCTGAGTAGTGTTATTAATAGCACTTCTAAATCACGCACCACTCTATCAGAATCAACCTCCGGAATAAGATTATCTAGTCTTTCCAACGAACCTAAAGCAGTCTCTGGTAAAGTTATTGGACTTTCAATCGGGTTACCAGTAGGTATATTTTGCTTAGGAATAGGACTGTTCCTTATTTATTTCTACTTCATCAAGAATTCCATTTTAATATCCAATCCACCTATATCACCATCCGACTCAGTCATCACTAAAAAGAATAACTGGTTCAGTAATCTGTTTAATATTGATGGATATGGTCATTCCCATAATGATATAGAAAGGAATTGCAAGGAAAGCATCATATGGCCCTCCGATAATGCCATTGAATCTAAGATTCAATATAATATTGGGACCAGATCAAGAAATAATAGGACACACCATCATGTCTTAACTCCTAAATATGCATACACTCAGCCTTCAAAAAATGAAACAGATAATATCGACACATATCTATATTCCAAACCACCTAATATCTATCCAATTGGGACGAGTCTATCGTCACCATCCAACATCAAGAGTGAAATTATAAATAAAGATGGTAGAGTCCCTCAGTATAATAAGGATGCTGATAGAAAATGGGAATATACTTCTCCTTTGTCTAAATGGTTTCTTAGAAGCTCTTTATATCTTAAAGATAATGCTATGAATACTACTACTTCTTTAAATGATATTGCCTCGAGATTAACACCTACGGTACAATTGAAACATTTAAATATACTCAATAGAGTGAATAAGAATTATACCAATGATCCTAGTATATACGAGGACGAAAGGTCTCCCATATTACCTAAGCCATATCATGAGGAGTCAGGAATTAATGAGGAAGACGACTCTCATGATTCTATTGTACGTTCTCTACTTCTGCCGACATCCTCTCACCACTCGAACACCTCTGGTGAAGGTAGAATACAAAATCGACATTCGTTTATTTATGATTCTATTGGGGCACAAGTATTGGAAGATAACCATCCAAAAGAGCGTGATGATATTTCGATATTGTCTGTCCCAGAAAAGAAAAGGTCAAAGAAAAAGAAGAAACACATGCTTGATGCTATCAATTACGAGAAGGAACTACCTTTGACACCTCATTCTGCCCTAAAGAAGGACAACAGGGACAACAAAGAAAAGGAAGACGATATTATTAAAGTTGGTAGAGTATGTCAAGTAAGAATACCATATAGTCCACGTTTAACGGATGAAATTGGTCTTGAGATTGGTGAATATGTACGAGTTCTGGTGACACATAATGATGGATGGTGTCTGGTAGAGAAATGTACCATGGATGGTACTTCAAAATCATTAATATATAGTGGTCTCCCTACAAAAGATAAGAAATATTTGAATGATGACAGGGGTATTATTCCCGGAGAATGTCTAGAGGGCAAATAAGGTTGAACTAAGAAAGAAAAATCAGTGTTTTATAACTATTATTATATGCATTTCTTTTATATAACGATAAAAAACAAAAGATAGAAGTTTGACAATTAGTTAAAGACAATAACATCATTATCAATGAATATCTTTTCACCAGGGACCTCGTCTGGAATACCAAAGCATAATTGAGCAACTACAGACCATTCAGCTGGAACCTTTCCAGGTAAAGCTTGTCTTATAAAGTCATTATAATGTTGTAAATGACAACCAAGTCCCATAGAATCCAATGCAGTCCAAATGAGCACTTGAGCTGCACCTGAAGAATGGTCATTCAATCTTATAAAGGCATCAGCCCATCTAGGATCATCCTTTTGCAATTTTTCAAGAGTCTTATCATCTTCAAAGAAAATAATGGAACCAAAAGCTTGATCTCTAATCCCTGCAGGTCTTTTCTTAAGTGGTTCGATAGGGATAGTTTCTACAACATGGTTCCATACGTTCTTATGAGTTTCACCAGTTAAGATAATAGCACGATTCCCTTGAGAATTGTGTGCAGTAGGGCTATCTTTAATAATTGTTTGTACAATTGCTTGAACGTCATCGATGGATACAGTAGTTGGTAATTCTGGTTTCAAACCACGAATAGAGCGACGGTTCTTAGTTGCAGTTAGGATACTGTTAGTAATAGAACGATCAGACATGTGTGGTGGGGTAAATGAAAGGATATAGGAGTTGTTGACGTGGTTTGTTTTTTTTTTTTAAGAGGGAAATAAAATTAAGAAGGAAACTGAGTCATATCTTTGGGATAGACAGCCACTTATATATAGTTGATATTACTGGGCAGCTCATATTTCAATTGGATGGAAATAAACTCGAGGGTTATATTGAAAAGCCTTGAGAATAGGCATCAGCCTTTGCTCTTTGTGAGTACTTTATTTCCAGGCATTTGTACTTTATTTCCGGGGATAATTAAATTTTATTTCCGGCATATATATATATATATAGGTGAAAGAATCATAAGCGGTAGGTCAACTAAGAGATTGATATCAAACGACAGCTGCTGTAGTAAACACTGTGGTTTCAAAAGAATACGAAGATCTCTTGTGATGAAAACTTGAAGATATATAAAAGTATTATAAGGAATTTATTCACTATATATATATACAGGGAAAGAGGAAGAGATTTTATATCAAAATGATTCGCTTATATATATAACCTTAGTTGAAGATTTCCACTTCGTTGGTGATAAAGCTCTTTTCACCGGCTGGAGCAGCTGGTTTACCAAAGCATAATTGACCAACAACGGACCAATTGGCTGGAATCTTTTCTGGTAAAGCAGGCTTAACGTAGCCGTTATAATGTTGTAAATGGGCACCTAAACCTAAGTTTTCTAAAGCCACCCAGGATAATATTTGAGTAGCACCAGAGGTATGGTCAGCGAATTGTGGGAAGGCGGTAGCAATGAAAGGGAAATCAGCTTGTAATTTTTCAGTGACTTTGTCATCAGTGAAAAAGATGACAGAACCATAAGCTTCATCTCTAACAGATTGTGGTCTCTTCTTGAAAGTTTCATCACCAATTGCATTAACAACAGAGTCCCATACTTTCTTGTGGGTTTCACCAGTTAAGATAATAGCACGGTTTGGTTGAGAGTTGAAAGCAGATGGAGTTTCCTTGACAATAGCTTGGACGGTAGCTTTAATCTCATCAATGGAGACACCAGCTGGTAATTCTGGGGTCAATTGATAAATAGTACGACGAGAAGCAATAGTCTTTAATAATTGGGCGTTGGTGACGTTAGACATTTTTGGGAATATATTATATTTATGTGATATAGGGTGTTGTTTTTAGCTTAAGGTATGGGCTAGTGTTGTGTTATATTTATTTTTCTTTTATAAAATCTTCTCTAGATTGAACAGGCGAACATATTTCAGAAGATGAATACCAACACTTCTCAAGTATTTATATGTTTCATTTTTGTCAATGGTATGGGATTCAAGATAGGAGTTTTATCGTGGGTATACTATATACCGATCCCTCTATCAAAAAGTGTTTTCTTGAAGCTTCCATCGAGTTGTAGATCTCTCGATCATAGTTAAAAAAAAAAAAAATCCATGGTCTAAGCGAAAAAAGCCACGGAAATAAGACATTGTATGTGGAAAAACTCGTTGGTGGGGCATTATTAATTTCTTGATAAGGTGGATGCTTAGTCAGGAGCCAAGGTGGTAGTAGTGGGCAAAGTAGAGAGGTGCACCTGTTATTGAACCATTCACTGTAGAATCATGCAACCCGAACAATTGCAATCTATCAAGAAATGTGCCAAGACATAAAATAAAACAAAACCCCAAATTCTTGGCTTGCAGTTGACTAAGCTACAAGGAAGGATTTACCAGAAAGGGGTAGAAACGATTAATTATTTAGAATATTTTTTTTATTCAAATGTTTATGTATCTATGTATTTTCTTTATAAAAGATAGGAATCAAAAAAAGAGTGAAGGAATGTTTAAAAATATAGAAGAAGGAGTCATCACAATGGAAAAATAATAAAAAAGGATGTTAAAGGGTATTATTCTTTATCTTTTTTAATGTATTAGTTGAAGATTTCGACTGGGTGGTCACCGAAGGTCTTATCATCTGGACCAGCAGTAGCAGTACCGAAACATAGTTGGGCAACAACAGTCCACTTGGCTGGGACCTTAGTTGGTAAAGCTTCCTTAACTTGGTTGTTGTAATGTTGAATGTGAACACCTAAACCTAAACTTTCCAAAGCAGCCCAAGAGACAATTTGAGCACCACCAGTGGCATGAGAAGCACAACCTGGGAAGACATCAGCAATAAATGGCATATCAGCTTGTAATTTTTCAGTGACAGCATCATCAGTGAAGAAAATAACGGAACCATAAGCTTCATCTCTGACAGATTGTGGTCTCTTGCTGGCCTTTTCATTTGGCATGGACTTGGTGACGTGATCCCAGACCTTCTTATGAGTTTCACCAGTTAAGATTAAAGCACGGTTACATTGAGAGTTTAATGCGGTTGGAGAATCCTTAATGATGGTTTGGATGGTGGCTTGGACATCATAGATGGAGACACCGGCTGGTAATTCTGGTTTTAGATTGTAAATGGTTCTTCTGGCAGAAAAAGTTTGTAAAAAGTTGGCGGTAGCAGAGGACATTATATGGGATTTGTTTTTTTAATATGGGATTGGGAGAAGCAATTGAAGTATTGTTTTTCTTTGATGGTTTTCTTATTTTGGATAGAATAGAGATAACTGGGAATAGAAGACAGATGATATTACAAGAAAATACAAGGAATCAACTACTTATATATGGTAGTGTTTATTGATCGAAGTAGTTACTTTTTTTTTTCGCTTTTGCCCATCGTCCTTGTTATTTTTGAGACCCCCACTAATTTTTCCAGTATGGTCTCTTTTCTTCTCCCTCTTTGAATTGTAATCCTCGGCAATGCTCACTAATTCCAGTGAAACACCCATCTTGTAATCTTGTAATCTCTCGTTTCCAATTGTTCTCTCACGAGATCTTACTTTCGAAAACAATAATGGTTTGCTTTGAGGCTATTGTTTAGGGCCAAATTTTCGTGGGTGTCTGTAAAATGGGTGTCCACCCCAGATTAATAAGCAAGAGATGCAACCCTAAGATCAACTCGGTAGAACGGTTGTGGAAAGTAACCCTAATAAGCATTCTGTTGGCTTGTAATATTCCTATTGTTCGTTGTATGGGAAAGCAATTACTACCGTTAAACCCTATTTTTCCTCTAGTCTGGTTAACAGTCTAACCCCTATCAATCCCTTGGATAAATTTCCACGGAGGGTCTCATCAAAAAATCACACTGGTATCCAGACAATAGACTCTAATTTCCTTCTATTGTTCAGGCAGGAAAAATTTTTCTTTTCCAGGGTTTCCTCAGATCTTACGCGGGTTGCTGAGTAATCCATAATCAGGCAAAACGTTTACCGCTTAGATCAGATTAGTAATTGACTAAGTGGATTATGCACAGGGGTAGTAACAAGATGAGAAGAGATGGGTTATTACTAGGGGTGTATCATGCTACGTCTCTATCGTGTAAGCATATATGATAAGATTCCTCCACTTGTAGTAATCGTGAAGTAGGGTGTCTCACGTCAGCAGTCACATTACAGACACCCTTTCTAGTCATCATCCCATAATTTTAAGGTGTTTCATGTCACAACATGACGTGATCGTCAGGACGTGATTCTTGGGTATTGCAATTCTTGTAAAGGTTCGAGACTGGTTCGAGGTTCATAAAATTATTATTATTTGGTCTTATTATATTGAAAAGTGGAATATTTATCTATAAAAATCGTTTTTTTTGTATATCATTTAGTATTTAATTTATATACCCATTCATTTTAATTGTAAATAGTGACATCATTTTCAATATAAGTCTTGGCACCAGCTGGAGCAGCTGGCTTACCGAATACTAATTGAGAATGAGCAGTCCAACCTTCAGCATTAACTTCTTCTGGTAAACCCTTCTTAACTAAACCATTGTAATGTTGTAAATGACAACCAAGACCCATGGCTTCTAAAGTAGTCCAAGATAACATTTGAGCACCACCAGAAGAATGAGTGGCAAAGATTGGGAAAGCATCAGCAAAGGATGGGAATTGAGCTTGGAAATCAGTAGTAGTCTTATCATTTGTGAAAAATAAAACTGTACCGTAAGCTTCATCTCTAGCAGATTGTGGTCTCTTCTTACCTTCTTCACCGCCAATAGAACCGGCAACGGTATCCCATAAATGCTTGTGTGGGGCACCAGTTAAGATAATAGCACGGTTACTTTGACCATTGAAGGCAGTTGGAACTTCCTTGACAATGGTTTGAACAGCATTCTTAATGTCAAAGATGGTGACACCAGCTGGTAATTCTGGAGTTAAAGAATAGATGGTTCTTCTATTAACAACAGCTTTTAAAATAGTTTCAGCGGCAGAGGTAGTGGACATTATGTGATGATTTGGTATGAAAATATGTTTGTTTGGTTTTTGAGTTAGATTTAAAGGGAAAGTTGGAATTGAACTTAAAAAGATCCAATATAAGTTATCGAATCATATTTTTTAGATACCCTTATTTATATATTTTCACCTCATCGCTGGATAATCCATGGACAGAGTAAAGAAAAAAATTGGGTGAGCTTAATGGTTTCTATCTCAATAAAACCCACAGTTACTAATCAAGATATTTACACCATTGTCACTTTTCTTTTTTCTCTTATTTTTTTTTTTTTCATATTGATTATTAATTACTAAATAGAATCGAACCGATAAAGATTAAACTGGATTCTGCTGACGTAAATTGATTACTTTATTGATTGATTTATTGATTGATTTTGATTTTACATAAAAAAGAGGATAAAGGGTTATATATAATATATTTTGTGAATAAATAATTTTTGACATTTCTTATAACAATAACACTAATAGAGGAAAAATAAAAATAAAAGTTCTTGGAATAATACTGATAAAAAGAACACGATTAAAAAAGGAAGGAACGAGTTTAATAATAATAAAAAGATGCTAATGGAATAATAGTAAAATGGTCATTACAAAAATAAAAAAATATGGGTTATTCAGAGAACAATTCAACACCACCAAGCCCAATATCTTTTCCATCTTGGACCATTTCTTAATTTTTCTTTATATTCTTCTTGTTCTTGTCTTAATACTTCTTCATCATAAATTTGTCTTTGATAAATTAAGTCAATATCAGTGGATCTAATAAATAATCTCCAATCCTTTTTCCAAATCTTATAACCCAAATAAAACCCAATTAAAATTGGCATAGCTAAATAATTTTCAAAGAAAGCCTTTGCGTCTAATTTACCTTCCCCAATAGGAGCAATAGCTACCCAGAATTGACCGATTAAGATTAAGAACATCATGGCAAAGGAGAAAATAGACCCCCAAATACCTACTTGAGATAAATATCCGACTTCACCAAGAGATCTACCTTGTGCTTTCATTGCCATTCTAAATCTAATATGAGATAAACAAATTGACATCCATGTAAAGATTTGTGATAACCCAGAAATGGCTAATAACCAAGTGAAGACTTCATCTTCCTTTGGAGATGTAGCACAGAATGCGATGACGGAGAAAAGGCATGCAGTAGCGATCCCTACTAATGGTCTTCCCTCTCTGTCAATATAAGCGAAAATTTGTGGAGCAAAACCTTGTTTAGCTAAAGTTAATAACATTCTTGAACTTGAATAGAATGCGGAATTAGCGACGGAAAGAACAGATAAGATAATGACGGCATTAATGAAATGTGGTACGACTCTAACCCCATGGTTAGCGATGGCTAAGACGTATGGAGATGCTTTAATACCGTTTGATTGAGCCCCTAATAATTGGTTTGAATCGTATGGGACCAAGAACCCAATTAAGATAATTGATGCCAAATAGATACATAAAGCTCTGTAAATGATCTTTTTGGCTGCAGATGGGATAGCCTTTCTTGGATTAGATTGTTCTGATGCAGTAATGGCGATGAATTCAGATTGACCAAATGAGAATGCAGCAGTGACGAAGACGTTAACGACCCCCTTGAAACGGTCGATTGCTTTATCACCTCTGAATGCACCTGGATCATGCCAATATTTGCCACCGATGTAGCCATCGGTACCGGCACCACCACAGATGATAATGATACTTAAGATGAAGAACCCTGCCATCATTAGACATTTACATGTGTTGAAGAAGAATTCTGCTTCAGCATACCCTGCAGCCCCACCTAATAGATTAATGGCTACAATTAATACGTAGAAGATGATGACGAAGACGTCTGGATCGACTTTTGTGGTCCAATATTTGATGGTCATTGAAGCGGTGACTAATTCCAAGGGGCAGACACAAAGCCATTGTATACAGTATACCCAAGCGACCGAGAAAGAGAATGCAGGGTCGATTAAGAAAGTTGGATATGCGTTAAACCCACCGATAAGAGTTAAATAATTGACGGCCATTTCACCACAGGCTTGAATGATACAATAGACCATTGCGCCCATGACAGCATACCCGATGACTAATGCGGCAGGCCCACCATTTGATAAAGTGGCACCGTTACCGACCAAAAGACCTGTACCTATCCCTGTCCCCAAGGAGATCATGATGACATGACGTGGTTTGATTGTCTTTTTCAATTTTTTGTTTGTATCATCATTACTTGTTTCACCATCTGTTTTCTTTGCCATTGCATCTACGACGAAGTCGTTATCGTTATTATTATCGTTTCTTGAACCCATTTCAATATCACTTGTGGAAGAAGAGGAGGAAGAGTTTTCATTTGATTCTTCTGCTCTTTTAAATGAATCGATAAATTTTCTGAAACGTGAAGTTGGTTTATTATCGGTATAGGAATAATTTGCATTATGTGAATTTGTATGATTATTACTATTTTTCAAATTAGTTTCGAAATATTCTACTTCATTTTCTTGTTCTTCAAAAGTTTTAATTTCTGTAGTACCATCTTTTAAATCTTTTAATTCGAATCTTGAATCCGATCCACCAATATTAGAAGATGGCATATTTGGAGGAAAAGCAACAAGGCTTGTTGTTTGGTGGGGGGTTTCTTTTTTGTTAAGTTACAGTTTTATTCAAAAAAAAAAGTCCTTGAAGGAGAAAAACAACAACAAAGATAAAGTGTATGTATAAATGATTAAAGATAAAAACGGCTCTATATATAGTTTACATAGATTTTCTTTTTCACTTTTTTAACAAATTGGAAAATAAAAAAATAAAAAAAAAAATGCGATGAGTAAAAAAGAAGTAAGCTCATTCTCTTAAATTTTTTCCGTAGTAAAATAAGAGACAATAGGGTTTTGAAGGAAAAAAAAAGCACAGAGCAAAAATGTTGTGAAGGGAGTGAGATATGTCCTTAGGGTTGGTGTGCTATGGGGTGCGATGGGTGCCAGACGTAAAAGCAGGGTTGTGGGTAAATACCCAGAGGTGTGCTGGAGGGACACGCCGATGAAGCTGGAGACGCGTGGGTATACCAGTTAGGTCATCTGGCGGTTTCCCCGCGACACGACCACGACAGAACCACAGGGCACGGTGCCACCATCCCCGGTAAAGGGGATCTGCTCCCCTCCAATTTGAAATTTGATTTGCTCTTATCTCTGGATCTTATCTATTCTTATTATTATCGAGAGGGAAACAATACGTAGTCACATTTTCCTTATTGTGTGGGGGAGGAAGGAAGACCACTTTTGTGTGACGCGGCCGCGGCTCCAAAAAAAACACACAAAAAAAGCAAGCAATATATGTAGAATACGAAAAGGCGCTGAAGATGGAACAAATGTTCGGTGCCGTGCCTGCGTGGTTGCTTTTCTTCTAGCCGTGCGCAGTGACAGACGGCGGCACGGCCCTGGGTGCACGGGTGTGAGCTCCCCGGAGTTTGCGACTCTGTGCGCCCGTACAAAGGGACCCCTCCGGTACCGGGGAGCCCCGGGTGTACCATACAGTGTAATGGCTTGATAATATCAAGTTGATATCCTTTCTAATTGGCTATTGCCTACTGATAAGTGTATTGTGGGCTCCTGTAATGTGATTAACATAATACAATACCAAGTCATTCTATTCTGAAAGGTCTTTTTCCCCACGCAATATTTGTATATATACAATGTTATATATGTTAAGAGTAGATTGTGTCCAGTTGAACTGTGGAATACTTTCTACTCAAATCATATTAAAACATAGTTTTGTAAAGAACATCTAATAGCGTAATAATATCTTGCCGCTGGAGCATATTCCACCGTTACCCTCCCCTGCATTTCGCCCTCCAATTTTCCCCACATTTGGCACTAACATATTCTATATTACGAGATGCATGAACGAGGGGTAAATAAATCTCGTGACATTTTCTTGTATACATACATTTCAACAAGGTGAAGCAGTATTGGTAGTCTATAGTGTCAATCTCTTTATATATTAATATTCCACCACGGGACGATTCAATACACTACGTAAGAGATAAAATATAAATACCGGCCATTATAGGTATAGCTATCAATCTTGTTTTTACGTCCCGAGGAATTTGGTTTTTGTTTTGTTTTTTTTTTTGTTTTTTTGCAACCGCGAGGGGTAATCCAT
>JAJLXW010000517.1:39139-49645 GCA_030571515.1 Monosporozyma aquatica
CGCTGCCATCACCACCACAAAGGGGAACGATCACTGTTTCATTATCTTAAGAGGTGGTAAGAAAGGTACCAACTACGATGCTAAATCCGTCGCCGAGGCCAAGGCCGCATTACCAGAGGGGTCCAATGGGTTAATGATCGATTACTCCCACGGTAATTCTCAAAAGGATTTCAGAAATCAACCAAAAGTTAATGACGTCGTCTGTGAACAAATTGCTAATGGTGAAACTGCCATCACTGGTGTCATGATCGAATCCAATTTGAACGAGGGCAACCAACCTGTCGTTCCAGGTGGTAAAGCCGCTTTGAAATACGGTGTCTCCATCACCGATGGTTGTATAAGTTGGGAAACTACCGATCAAGTATTAAGAAAATTAGCTGCTGCCGTTAGACAAAGAAGAGAAGTCTTAAACAAGAAATAATAACTTTTTCCTCCCCTCCTCCCTCCTCCTTACAATATGTATATGTATATATATATGATTATTTATGTCTAAATGCATATTTTTTTATCTATATCTATATCTATCACCCATTCACTTCTTTATCAAGATCTTTCCACTTTTTGACTCATCCCGATCGGATTTTAATTTTTTTCAAAATTTAATAAATTGAATTTTTAATTAATATATTTCAAGATTAGATTAAAACTCATCATTCTCATATATATAAACCATCTTTTACTGATATTGACTCATCGATACGAACATTTTATAAAAGAAAACACTACTTCTTAATCTTGTAGTTAAAAACTAAAACAAACAAAAAAAAAAAAAAAGACAATCACACAACAGCAAAAACACAAAAATGTCCAAACCTGTCGTACACGTCATTGACGTAGAAAGTGGGAACTTACAATCATTAACTAATGCAATCGATTACTTAGGTTATAAAGTAGAACTAATCAAAACATCAGACCAATTAATCTCTGCAAATCCTGAAAGATTAATCCTACCTGGCGTAGGGAACTATGGACATTTTGTCGATAATTTATTTTCTCGTGGGTTTGAACCATCAATTAAAAAATATATTCAATCAGGGAAACCTATCATGGGTATTTGTGTCGGATTACAAGCCATGTTTAATGGATCCGTAGAGAGTCCATCTTCCTCAGGATTAAACTTAATTGACTTCACTTTAAGTAAATTTGATGATTCAAATAAACCCGTCCCAGAAATTGGTTGGAATAGTGTCATACCATCCCAAGATTTAACATATGGGTTAGATCCATTTAGACGTTATTATTTTGTTCATTCTTATGCTGCCATCTTAAATGATGATAAAATTGAATCCCAATTAACAACCAATGGATGGAAGATTGCCAAAGCCAAATATGGTAATGAAATTTTCATTGCTGCCATGGCCAAGGATAATGTCTTTGCTACACAATTCCATCCTGAAAAATCTGGTATTGCTGGATTAACCATTATTGATAATTTCTTAAAACAAAACCGTGTTGTTCCTTTACCGAATTATTCAAAAGAAGTACAAAACCAATTAACCAATGATTATAGTAATTATGGCTTAACAAGAAGAATTATTGCGTGTTTGGATGTAAGAACCAATGATAAAGGTGATCTTGTTGTCACTAAAGGTGATCAATACGATGTTCGTGAAAAGGATGGTGAAAATAATGATGTGAGAAATTTAGGGAAACCTGTGGAATTAGCACAAAGATATTATCAACAAGGGGCAGACGAGGTGACTTTCTTAAATATTACCTCTTTCAGAGATTGTCCATTGAAAGATACACCAATGTTAGAAGTATTAAGATTAGCTGCAAAGACCGTCTTCGTCCCATTAACTGTGGGTGGTGGTATTAAAGATATTATAGACACTGATGGTACTAAAGTACCAGCTTTAGAAGTGGCAAGTTTATATTTCAGATCTGGTGCTGATAAAGTATCCATCGGTACTGATGCAGTGTATGCAGCAGAAAAATATTATGCCAATGGGAGTAAAGGTGATGGTACTTCCCCCATTGAAACTATTTCTAAAGCATATGGTGCTCAAGCCGTAGTTATCTCTGTAGATCCCAAGAGGGTCTATGTAGACAGCCCCAATGATACTAAGAATAAGACATTTCAAAGTAAATTCCCAGATTCACAAGGTCGTACTTGGTGCTGGTATCAATGTACAATCAAGGGTGGTAGAGAATCAAGAGATCTAGGTGTTTGGGAATTAATCCAAGCTTGTGAAGCTCTTGGCGCTGGTGAAATATTATTGAACTGTATTGATAAAGATGGTTCCAATTCAGGGTATGATTTGGAATTAATAGAGCAAGCCAAGAATGCAGGGAAGATTCCTGTCATTGCCTCCAGTGGTGCTGGTGAACCAGCCCATTTTGAGCAAGCATTCAGTGAAACTAGAGCTGACGCCTGTCTTGGTGCTGGTATGTTCCACAGAGGTGAATACACAGTGAATGATGTCAAGGAATACCTACTGAAACATAATTTCAAGGTTAGAATGGATCGTACCTCTCTGTAATGTTGTAAATCCGGCCTATGTAGAAACATTAATATTTAAACACATCATAGAATCAAATATATACAATTATGTATATTTTATATCTCACTTTACTTAATAACTTAATGAAATGAACTATTATACTTTACTGTCTCTGGTAGATTACACTATGATTAAAGATAGTACTATATTTTTTTTTTTTTTTTGCCTAAAGAAAAATTTTTGCATAATGAAATTTTTCAATATTGAAATCTTGCGATGAGCTTGAAAAGTTAAACATGTATTAAGAAAAGAATTAGACGGTTAGAAACCATCCAGATACAACAGGACCAGAAGCAATCAGATCTACGAGACATAATGGGTAGAGCTACAAGTTCCAAAAACAGAAAACAAAGACATGATCCCTTGATGAAGGATTTAGATACCGCAGAAGGTACTCTAAAGAAGATTAAACAAAAGAAACAAGCTCAAGACGGTGAAGATGAAGAGATAGATGAGGAATATGTCGATGCTAAGGCCTCAAGAAAGATTTTACAATTAGCCAAGGAACAACAGGATGAGATTGCAGAAGAAGAAGAAGCTGAAAGGTCCAATAGAAATCAAAATGAGGGAAGATTTAAGCATATCAATTATGAAGACAGTGACGATGAGGATGACGATTATCAAGGTGAGGATATCTCTGACTTTGAACCAGAGGGAGAATATGTTGAAGAAGTGGAGGAAGAACATGTAGAAATTGATGAAGAAGACGCTGCTATGTTTGAACAATATTTCAAGAAATCTGAGGATTTCAACTCTATGGGTGGCAGTTATAATTTAGCTGATAAAATCATGGCCTCCATTAGAGAAAAGGAGAACCAATTGGCTCAAAATGATTTTGCTATGGAAGATGATAATTTAGAAGAGAGCCAAGAACATAGGGAAAGACCTGTTGATGGGGTTGAATTACCAGAAAAGGTTATCAGAGCTTATACCACTGTGGGTAGTATCTTAACCACTTGGACCCATGGTAAATTACCAAAATTATTTAAAGTGATTCCATCATTGAAGAATTGGCAAGATGTGTTATATGTTACCAATCCAGAAGCTTGGTCACCACATATTGTTTATGAAGCAACAAAATTATTTGTTTCTAATTTATCTGCTAAAGAAGCCCAAAAATTCATCAGTATGGTCTTATTAGAGAGATTCCGTGAAAATATTGAAACTAGTGATGATCACTCATTAAATTATCATATTTATCGAGCCATAAAGAAATCTTTATATAAGCCCAGCGCTTTCTTTAAAGGTTTCTTATTTCCATTGGTAGAGTCTGGTTGTAATATTCGTGAAGCTACCATTGCAGGTAGTGTCTTGGCCAAGATCTCTGTCCCAGCTTTACATTCTGCTGCTGCATTGTCTTATTTATTGAGATTGCCATTTTCCCCTGCTACCACAGTGTTTATTAAGATCTTATTAGATAAGAAATATGCTTTACCATATCAAACTGTTGATGAGTGTGTTTACTATTTTATGAGATTTAGAATCCTTGATGATGGTAGTAATGGAGAAGATGCCACTAGAGTGTTACCAGTAATATGGCATAAAGCCTTCTTAACTTTTGCCCAGCGTTATAAGAATGATATTACTCAAGATCAAAGAGATTTCTTACTTGAAACTGTCCGTCAAAGAGGTCATAGAGATATTGGTCCAGAGATTAGAAGAGAATTATTAGCTGGTGAATCAAGAGAATTTGAAGAACCAGCTGCAGCAAAAGATTCTATGATGATTGACGTACAATGAAACTCTTCCAAGGCAAAAAATTTGTTAAGCATTATCCCTCGTAGATATCAATTTGTGTACATTAATAGAATAAAAATTTAATATATCCTAGATTTAAAACTATAGACTTGCATGTCATTTAAAAGAAAATATAAAAAACATAAGAGAGTAATACTAATAATATTTCCGCCCACCTACTATCAAACTATGAGCTGTGGGATTTTCAGCCATTGTTAGCGAAAAGGGCGTGAATGATCTATTCTGGGGCCAATTTTTTAGTCCATCTTTCTCCATGCATGGGGATGATTTATGCTATAATTAGACTTTATATAAAGAGAGAACGGGTTCATAACTCAATAATAACGGACGAGAAGAACTCCCGCAAAAGTGTTATATAAAATCGTGAACCCATAACTAACTCCATCCAATAATAGCAATTCGAACATTTCGAAATTCTAATGACAAAGAGACCCATGGATATTTTTTCCTTTTACCATAAAGAACAAGATATAGAACAAATGGGTAGAAAATTAGTTCAGGTGATCGATCATCTTAAATAACTTTTTCCTACTAAAAAAAAAATTTCGATAGAGAAAAAATTTGCAGACTTTGCGGGTAATGAAAAGTCTTTAAGACGTTTTAGTAGGGTTTTGCCATAATTATAACAATCTTTATCTAAACCGAACTACTAATGTACAGCTGTTTTTATCGAGTAAAATATATATAACTCTATATTATATGATGTGGCTTTTATTCTTCTAATGTATATGCAAATAAAATGATAAAATCAAAAAAATTGGGCAAAAAAATGTTGGTAAGAATAATAATAATGATAACATGTTTCCTCCTCTGGATCACCACCAGGCTGTTTAATCAGCCATCATGAGGGCCTTCTTTTTCCCCTTTTTGTTCTTCTTATTATGCTTTTTGGAACCAACACTACCACCTATTTGCTTATGAAATGGATTCGTTAGCCTTCCCTCTACACTATTCATCTTGAAAAATTCATTATCCAAATCTTCAGCAGCATTGTATAAAGCAGCTTGTTTACCACCATGAGTGACGGATTTAGCCTCTTTACTGTCATTACCACCAGTATGTGCGGAAAATGTTAATTTATTTAAATCACGAGCCAAATCAACTACTTCAATACCTTTTGTTTTAGCAGCCTCTCTAATTTGTTCCTTTCTAGATTCTGGTAATCTCTTGAATGTGTACAAATCTTTATTGAACTCTTTACATTCTTCCATAGTATATGGAGTATCATCTTCAATATGTGGTGGCGGATTAATGTATAATAATTTACCATTGACATAATCCTTTAAGATATAACGACTGGCACGAGATTCATCGGCTGAACCAAACCCTTGGGTCATGTACCCACGAGCTCTGGCATAAGAGACTAATAATTCTTGA
Organism: Monosporozyma aquatica; assembly: GCA_030571515.1. NCBI lineage: Eukaryota > Fungi > Ascomycota > Saccharomycetes > Saccharomycetales > Saccharomycetaceae > Monosporozyma > Monosporozyma aquatica. Next base: position 44,779 of record JAJLXW010000517.1, read on the forward strand.
CCAGTTGGAGTGACCCCATCACCTCCTTCATCTTTTGTTCTCGTTTGAATATGGATACCATAGACAGCTTCCAAATAATATTTAGGTATTCTTTGAGCAACAAGATTAGATGGACCCACAAAATCACGTAATTGATCAATGGGTAGCACACCGTTACAAACCAATTCACCTTTATTATAAGCAAAATTGGGGAACACTAAACCCGGACAATCACATAACATGACAGAATCAGACAACATAATTGTTTGGAAATGTTTAGTTTTCCCTGGAGTAGATGACACAGAGACCTTTTTAGCACCTACTAAAGAGTTAATAGTGGAGGATTTACCCACATTTGGATAACCAACCAACCCAATTTGTAAAATTGGATTTTTACCAGGTAACGGTTCAGTCAATGGTTCAGCAGGAGCTTTATTTAAGAACAATTCTTCTAATTGGTCAATACTTAGGATTGTGATCTTTTCTTTAATCTCATCGTCAATATCTTCATCTTCCTCAACTTCATCATCAATTTGAACCATTTCATCTTGGTCTAATACAGCATCTTCATTTTCCATCTCTAATAATTGATTAGCTCTTAAAGCAGAATAAAAAGTGAATGAAATCCCCTTAGAGACAAAATATTTAGCCCAGGTGATTCTTTGTTTTCTAGTCAGTAAATCAGCTTTATTAACCAATAATAAGTTTTGCTTTCTTTCATCCAATTCTTTCACATATCTTTCTAAGTCAACAGATCTGAATAATAATGGATCCCTAGCATCAACAATTTGTACCACAAGGTCTGATCTTTCTACCACTCTCCATAATTGCTTCCAAACTTCGATATTTCTCTCAAATGGAGTCAGTAATAAATCCTCATTCGTTTCTTGTAATTCAGCCAATTTTCTTCTCCATTCTAAGAAGGCTTCACCTTCTTGCCTTTGTAGTTCGAATTTAGTAGTATATTCATCCCAGTATGGTCTTCTTGGAACAATCAGATCCTTAGCATGTGCTCTTTGTTTCGCATTTAATTTTTCCTTTTGGCTATTAGTCATCCCAACAGCTTGAGTACGAGCGTCCATATTACTATCCATTCTGATAATTTTAACATTAGAATGTCTATCAGCAGTGAAATCTTTATTAGCTAATTCAGCAGTACTTAAGAATTCATCTAACGCAGATTCTTGTGTAACCGATCTTAATTTAACCCAGTTAGCTTCATGTTTATCTGTTGTAAATCTCATTTCTCCGTCAGGTAAATATTCAATAGCATTTTCTTGTTTACGTGCACTTTGAATGGCTTTACCCAACCCGATAGTATTTTTATTTTTACGTTGAATTGGTTTTGGACCTTTTGGAGGTTTCCATTTCTTTGGCTGTGGTCTTTCTTTTGGAGGCATAATTTTTCAGTTATTGATGGGTATGAGGGTATCAGAGTGATATCAATGAGCAACCAAAAGTCTATGATGGGTCCCATGATAATCACTAGTGCTAATATCACCACATTAACATTTTTCAGAAATTTTTCACTGAGTAAGCGATGCCCCGTGTACAGTGATAATGGGCAGTTACCATATTAACGTCAAAATTCCCATTGTAATGGGGCATTCTGGCACCTGTTGCCAATGCTGATGGTTCAACATGTCCTTCAAATGTAGGGATTCCATAGTTGTAATGATTTATCATAGAAGGAGCAAGTGGCAATGAAGTCCGGACACCAATCACCACCATAACACATCGATTCGTGACCTGATTTTAAGAAATGTTGTACTTGGAAATAATCATCCGGCTCATTATCATCCATTGTAACGATCTTAGCACCGTCGTACATGCAACAGACCATTAACGTGTCCCGGTGGGAAAATTCTTCCTCTCCCTTCAATGGCTTGGGCAATTCACTGAATCTCCATACACCGCCTCCAAGATTTAATTCAGATAATTTTGCAGTAGGTACATTTGTCCCCGGGTAGATCATATCACCCATCATTCTAAGATCTAGCGATCTTATATGATCATCATAAGAACCTGTGATAATGGAAGTAGGTCTATCAATTCTGAAATTGGGGGATCCACATTTGATCCCCACAACACCAGCACCATGGATTTTGTTATTACTCCATATCTTGCCTTTAGTCCGTAGATCATGGGCTACAATTGTAGCATCGTCACCACCAGTAAATAAAACATTCTCAAATGGTGATAATTGACCGAATTCGGCTGTCCAGCATTCTAATGCATGGTGCTCATCAAATACTTCCACAATCCCATCGACAGCATTCACTTCCTCACCTTGAACCTCGAATAACTTTTGATCAATATGGGCATATAAATCTGCTACCACTTGACTAGTCACTGCCTCGATATCTTCACCAGTTTCAATATTCACAATAGCAGTTTCACCAACAGTATTAGTTACACTAATTAGTTTAGAGTCTAATGGAGAAAAATGCACACTAGAAATCAATACTTGAGTGTCAAACAACTGAATATTAGCAATCATAGTAAGTTTAGGAGCGATAATCCCCCCAGTACCATTGTGAGATAAAATATCATCGCTGTTATCAATAGGAGTACTATATTCAATTTTCCAAATCATAATATTACCAGTAGAATGCGCAGTAATGATCAAAGTGTCGTCAAATGGGGACAATTTCAAGTCTAAGATAGCACCATATGTTTTATATGAGTCCAACAAATTTAATTGGCTATCAAACACGTCCAGAGAGCCTGTTCTAACACCTGTGGGCTTATGTAATTCATATGTACCGACCAGGATGAATTGACCACGGAAAATCCTCAAACAACAGGGAGGTAAACCCGTGGTAACGTGCGATTTCACTTTAGATTCTTCAATTAGCATCGTTATTAATTGTTATTGCACTATCTGATCTTGTCTAAGAAATTGGTACAAAGAAGAGATGACTTCATTTTTATTGTTTACCTTGTGATGAGATCTTTATTTTGATTTTGATTTTTAATGAAAAATTATTCTTTAAATTTGAATCAAAATTATTGACAGTTTGTATAAGAGCTGGTTACACTTTAAGAGCCGCGAAGCATACAGATTAAGAGATATCCAGGATTGTAAAGGGTCGGAAATATGACTGCAAGTGAAGTTTCTCAGGAATATTGGGACAGGCTGGAACCCTATAAGATTGGTATTCCACAGGAGTCGGGAGAATTGAACAAAAAGCGGTATCTATTGAAAAATACAGAAACTCAAAATTTCGATCTGAAGGATACTATTAAGAGATTTGAACATTTACTATCATTAAGTCACCTATTCAAACATTTTATCGAGAATAAAGCTCAGAAAAATGATAAATTTAAAGAAGTTTTGGAAGTTCTAAGGGAAAGAGAGGGAAACCAGTTGAAAAGAAGCAGTAGTCATCACGATGTGAGAAGGCGTAAGAGTGAAAGAGAAGAGGATGCAGAGTTGTTACGTGAGGAAGACACTGATGATGATGAGGGCATTGAATTCCAATTCAGGGAATCGCCAGAATATATTGATGGTCAATTGAGAGATTATCAAGTACAAGGTTTGAATTGGTTAGTATCCCTTCATAAGAATAGACTGGCAGGTATCCTAGCTGATGAAATGGGTCTGGGTAAGACTTTACAAACCATATCATTTCTTGGGTATCTTAGATATGTTGAGAAAAAGAGAGGTCCCTTCTTAGTCATTGCTCCCAAATCCACTTTAAATAATTGGTTAAGAGAATTTAATAAATGGACTCCCGAGGTGAAGGCATTTATCTTACAAGGTGACAAGGATGAAAGAAGTCAATTAATTCAAGATAGGTTAATATCCTGTGATTTTGATGTAGTTATTGCTTCTTATGAAATTATTATTAGAGAAAAAGCATCATTTAGGAAATTAGACTGGGAGTATATTATCATTGATGAGGCTCATAGAATTAAGAATGAGGAATCATTGTTATCACAAGTGCTTAGAGAATTTACCTCAAGAAATAGATTGTTAATTACAGGTACCCCTCTGCAAAATAATTTACATGAATTATGGGCCCTTTTAAATTTCTTGTTACCAGATATATTTTCTGATTCACAGGATTTTGACGAATGGTTTTCTTCTGAAACTACAGAAGAGGATCAAGAGAAAGTGGTAAAACAATTGCATACAGTTTTACAACCTTTTCTTCTACGCCGTATAAAGAGTGATGTTGAAACCTCGTTATTACCAAAGAAGGAGTTGAATTTATATGTTGGAATGTCATCAATGCAAAAAAAATGGTATAGGAAGATTTTGGAAAAGGATCTTGATGCAGTCAATGGTTCTAATGGTAGTAAGGAATCTAAGACACGGTTATTAAATATCGTCATGCAATTAAGAAAATGTTGTAATCATCCATATCTGTTTGATGGCGCTGAACCAGGTCCTCCTTATACTACTGACGAGCATTTAATCTATAATTCAGAGAAATTGAATGTCTTAGACAAGTTATTGGGTAAATTGAGGGCCAATGGGTCTCGTGTATTGATTTTTAGTCAAATGTCTAGAATATTAGATATCTTGGAAGATTATTGTTATTTCCGCGGCTATGAATATTGTAGGATTGATGGGTCCACAGATCATGAAGTAAGAATTGAAGCTATTGATGAATATAATGCTCCGGATTCCAAAAAATTTATCTTCTTATTAACTACTCGTGCAGGTGGTTTAGGTATTAATTTAACCACAGCTGATACCGTTGTATTATATGATTCAGACTGGAATCCACAAGCTGATTTACAAGCCATGGATAGAGCTCATAGAATTGGTCAAAAGAAACAGGTTAAAGTGTTTAGAATGGTTACAGATAATTCTGTAGAGGAGAAAATTTTAGAAAGAGCCACTCAGAAATTAAGATTAGATCAATTAGTTATTCAA
>JAJLXW010000517.1:49839-68116 GCA_030571515.1 Monosporozyma aquatica
ATTATTATCACGTTCAGAGAATAAGACAAAATCTTTAAATGCTAAATATGAATCACTTGGTTTAGATGATTTACAAAAATTTAATCAAGATTCTGCATATGAATGGAATGGTACAGATTTTAAGAAAAAAATCCAGAAGGATATTGTCAATCCCATGTGGATCCATCCATCAAAACGTGAAAGAGCTGCAAATTATTCTGTGGATGGTTATTACAAAGATGTGTTAAACCCAGGAAGAGGCTCTACCCCAGCACATTCTAGAATGCCTCGTGGACATTTATACTTTTCCCATCACTTCCAATTGCCTGAATTAAAATTACTATATGAGAAAGAGCGTATGTGGATGGCTAAAAAATTAAAATATACTCCCAATATGGATGATGTTAAGATGATTTTTAATGACACATTTCAAGATGGTGATGGTACTGATGCAAAGGAAACCAATTTGAAACTATTAGAATTATTGAAAATTATGATTAATAATGCACAACCATTATCAGAGGATGAAGAATTAAATAAAGAAGTATTGGAGAGTAAAGGGTTCCCCAATTGGACTAAGATTGAATTAAGGAAATTTATAAGTTCATGCGCAAATCATGGTAGAAATAGTGTTCATGCTATTGCTAATGATTTAGCACCTGGTAAGAGCCTTGAAGATGTTATCGAATATTCTAAAGTCTTTTGGTCTGAAATGGAATATGTGGAAGATTTTGAAAAATATATTAAATTTATTGATTCTGAAGAGGAAAGATTGAGAGCGACAAAATTACAACAAGAGGCATTACGTCGTAAATTATCTGAATACACACATCCATTAAATGATCTAGTATTAAAATATCCACCCAATTTAAAGACATTTACTTTGGAAGAGGATAGATTTATCTTATTAATGTTATTTAAGTATGGGTTAGATAGACCGGATGTCTATGATATGATAAGAGATGAAATTAGATCCAGTCCGTTGTTTACGTTAAATTATTCATTTAGAAGTAAAAAATCGCCTGAATTGGCAAAACGTGGAGGACAATTATTAAATATAATTGAGAAAGGGTTTAATAAAGGTGTAGTGTTAACGGAAGAGATTAAAGAAAGAATGACCAATGAGGATATAAATGGTAAACGTGTTCGTGAAGAAGTACTGAAGGAAGAGGAGGAAGAGGAGGAAGAAAGTAAAAAGATCAAAATAGAATAAGATTAAACATTAAATAAAAATAAGTAAAAAGAGGAAAAAAAACTATTATTATATATAAATGATAAAACGATATATCATTTTAATAGTTCTGCAATTTTAGAGTCTAAAGATGCAGGTTTAGTTAAAGAGGAATATCTTTCGACTACATTACCCTTCTTGTCAATTAAGAATTTTTCAAAATTCCATTTTATTCTAGTTAAACCCAAAGCACCAGATTTTTGTGATTTTAAGAATTTATAAACTGGATCCTCGTTGGAACCATTTACGTCAATCTTTTGCATTATTGGGAAAGTAACACCATAGTTTAATTTACAAAATTCTTGAATTTCTTCTTGAGTGCCTGGTTCTTGACGACCGAATTGATTGCATGGGAAACCTAGGATGACAAGACCTTGATCCTTATATTTCTTGTATAATTCTTCTAAACCATCGTATTGTGGAGTGAACCCACATTTAGAGGCGACATTAACAATTAGGACTACTTTGCCTTCCAGTTGGGAGAAATTGTATGGTTGACCTGTTTTATCCTTTGGTGCTAAACTGTAGAAAGTAGACATTTTGTATTGAAAGGGGGGGTTGATATGTTGAGTTGTTTCGTATTGTGCAGTTCGCTATCTCGGGAAGACAAATTTGAACCAATAGTGTTCCAACAATAATCGAAAAAAATGGTTCCTTTATATATACTTTTGAAAGCAGGCTTTTAATACTGTTCCCCGATTAGAAGATAATGGGTACCCTTTAAACAGAAACAGAAGAATGAGAAAGCCGCTTATGTAATTGCCTCCTCTGTGGCTTTTCTCCTTTGATGCTTATTCATCGGGCCACCGCTGGCCGGCCATGCCAAAAAAAAAGAAAAAAGGAAAAAACAATGGTGCTGCATGCTGAGTAAGCAAAAGAATCTAACCTATTGTTTACAACTGCGAGATCAAATTTTGATCTAAAGAAGTCACCTATTTGGGAAAACAATGAAGGAAGCCAGTGTCAATATTGTATAGCTCCTGGAGTCTTAACGAACATCTGGTTTTATTGCAATTCTGTGTAGACATAAGAGCGGAAGGTGGGTTAATGTAGAGTGGTGTCTCGGTTAGTTTTTATTGGGTCCACTTTCTAAATCATTGCTACAAGGTTGTTTACTCAAAAACTTTAACTGGGGTTAATTTGAAGATAAGTTCAGTGGATGATTAGCCGGCTTAAATGTAAATTAGAGCAAGAATAGCAAACGAAGTCAGACAACCGTTTGGCGGTGTTCAAAAAGCCAGTTAATTAATGCAATATGTGTCACTTGCAAAATGTTTACTGTGTATGAGGGTGGGTGGGTTTGTACGCTGCCTTTTTGAGTGCTTTATTATGGCGCACCTCGTGTAATATGCTATGGTTAAAATTATTTACCACCAAAAAAAATTTTTCAAATACCAAAAAATGGGAAGGTAATGAATGAACTTGACAGAACCTTTACACCTAGTTTGGTTTACTTGACATTAGCTAAAAAAACTGGTGCGAAATATTCTATTGGGTAACATACCGTTATGCACACCTATCAAAGAAAGCCAGTAGCCTTCTCGGAATTGGAGGAATGATATTTCATGATATGTAAGGATCTTCTTCGAAATCTAACAAAAAAATAAAATAACGCTCTTATCGTTAGCTTAATGAACTAATATCCATTTAATTGAAACATCAAGAAATACAGTGATGTTTCTAATTTGTTTTAGGGTTGGTGTTGTTTTCAGCCATTCCATATCGAAAGTTATAAAACAAAAGATTCGCCAATTGCATTTAATATCTCTAAAATAATTTCTTTCAAACAACACAAATCAAACAATACAAGTCATATACAGCAATTAATCCTTCAAGCATAAGAAACCATTATACCCCAATCATATGTTGTATAATAGACTAATTAGCTGAATTTAGCAAGGATTAAGAGGCTACGGTATTCAATGATGTCTTCAATGCCTTTAAGAATAGTAGGAAAGCTAATAAATCTGACCACTATCTCGCAAATGGTCGTAGAGATATGAAGCGTATCTGGAAGAAGTATGTTGTAGAAAAGTATAAAAAAGATGCCCTTCCAGCCTTTAAGTTGTAAGGAGCATTCTTTGACTCCAACAAAAGAGCATGGCTATGGTCACAATAATGATACCAACAAATGAACATAACACCCATAGCTCATAGACAAATAACGATTATAATTTTTTACTATTATATCAAATATTACCCAACCATTGACATTACGCTTGTCCATATCTGTGGTTATATATTGAAATTCATAACCAAGATCCAGAGTAGCTTCTAAAAACCCCTTAATAACCGGTGTAGGGACATGATTCCTTGGAACAAATAGAAGGGCCAAGGGGTAACCTTCACGCTTATACTCACCAACAATAGCATGACATTGACGTAAACTGCTAGACAAATAGTACGTACCATCGATTGCAGCAGAGGTGAATATTTTTTTATCCTTGTCCTTGTAATCAAAATAAACCGCCACATAGTTTTCACCAACAGGAACTAAAGCTTTAGTATCAATTAGCAACTCTTTAATATTAGATAGGTGATTACCGTCTAATAATTTTTTGCAGCTTAAAAGAGGAACAGCATCTTTCTTCCACTCTTCCATGACGAATTTCTCCCAGACACGCTTCATGTCTCTACGTCCACCTGCAAAAGCATTATTCATATAACGGGTAAATTTTTTGCTATTCCTAGCAACTATTTAAGTTCTGTTATGAGGAGATTTTTAGAGGCTGCTGTCAATATAGGTTACCAGTTTCAATATGTTACCACTCACAGACATGAGAAATGTTAGCTATATATCAACTGTTCCAAGTCTTAATATCATGTGCAAGTCGTTTGTTCGGATACGAGTGGCTCAACAGAGAAATTATTCGACGGACTCGAGTCGGTCTCTCTAGCTGAAGAAGAAATAGATGACAAGCTTACCCAACAAGCCGGCAAAATCATAAACAAGTCATCCACATGCAATGAAATTTGTGTTTTACAAACGAGTTTAGGTAAATCATATGTTAAAATCAGATCACCTTTGGTATCTTGATAAACCTTCAGATTGTTGCGAAGGTACAAAGGAATACAAAACAAACATCCTACATTACATTACGATGGCGGACTGTTTTACTATAAGAGTTGTGACTCAATTAATTTTAGGTTAGCTATTCCCAAGGGGACTCTCAGAGCTTTGTTATTACACGCACATCATAGCTCCAATATCGCAGGTCATCCAGGTCCATATAAAACTTTTCACTTATTATTAATGAAGTACTGTTGGCATAATATGATTATTACGATCACAAATTACATCAAGACATGTGAAAACTGCCAGAAATAACATGTTCGGTTTCTCCCTCCAGGACTTTACATTCTGCTAGCTATCCCTCAACGGGTCATCTAGTTATGATTCAGGATGCAGTTGCTAAGGCACAAGAGACACAAGCCCCTTACTACAGTACCAATCATTGTTACTCAGAAACATTTAAATCAGGAGATAAGGTTTTAATCAAGAACGATTCTTGCCTTAGCTAATTCAAGGATTCTATTCTTTGCAAATTTCTATATTCAGATTCCTACCTCTTTACCTAACTCCATAATACATGCAATTTTTACAACTCACTTTAGCTGCTACATTATCTTTAGGAAAGGTTTTTGTCGCCAAATGTGGTGGTGTTGACTTATCTGCCGATATCACCATCAAAACCAGGGCAATTTTAGCTAATGTAAGGCACACATTCTGTACGTCTGATTTTGGTGGAACGAATGCTACTATTGTAACACACATTAACGACTCAGCCTTAACTTTTGACAGTTTGGAAATCACGGCTTTTAATGTCACGGAAACGCTTGTGCCAATGATTCTTGATGGCTACCAGAGCAGGCTGGTGTATCAACCTGCTGGTGATGGGTGCTTTGAGTTAGTATAAAGTACGACCATTTTGTTAATCTTTCTGTCACCCCTAAAACAACTAAAATACAGTCTAGGGACCCAATCTTGTCCATACCAGTGGAAAAATCAATACTAAGTTTATCCTCCATACCTTGAAGGTCGTCCTTTATTGCTTTCATAGCATTTTCACTGGATCAGTTACCTTTTGAAATAATAAAATTTGGTTTATCGCACTTTGGATTGTATAAGTCACCGAACCCTTCCGTATAACCTCTCGAAGCCACAAATGGAGAAGTGCTCAATAATATTTGGTGATTAATAATAGTCCTCATTTGTTATACATTTCAACACAAATCATGAACAATTCAACTGTTTCCTTATCCAAAAGGAAAAAATTGTGTCCATAGTATAACATTCTTACCTAAACTAGTTTAAAGGTTTTACCCTTTGCGAATATATATTCGGATTCCAACTGTAAGCAATAGCTGCTGCTGGTAAATATTTGGCTCAATTACGTCTTACATTATTAAATGTCCTCAATATTTCTACCATTGTTTTATTTAGCCTCTGAACTTGTCCATCACTCTGTGGATTGTATGATGTAGAAAATCCATTACTAATGAATTATGGGAAGATTGTAGCTATAAATGGGGAACAAGTCACTAGTGATTTGTTGGTTGAAAATTTAACTATGTTTGGTCAAGGCTTCAAAGGAAGACCGGTTGGCACTATACAGGTTGTAAAGGCATATAAGAAGGAGTTTGATAATGTAGAGGAGGATGAGTTCTTTTCCGACTCTGATGATGAATTATATGATGGAAAAATAAAGTAAGAAAGTAATTATGTCACATTGCGAGCTGTCCATGTATAATTTGACAAAGGATAAGTTAATGCCAATATATTATAGCATATTGTTCAGCCATATTATTTCACGACATGTATTACCACCAGCTATATATTCAGCATCTGAGGAGGACAGGGTGATAGTACTCTTAATTTTCTTGGAGGACCAAGTAATTATACCACATGATAACTTTACCAAATAACCTGCAGTAGCGTATGGAAGATCGTTCTTATTTCCATGAGATGCATCGGAGTACGCGATAAGACTAGCGTTACCTCCAGGCATATACTTAAGACCATGTGACCGAGTTGAAAAGAGATACTGCATAACTCTATGAGCACCCTTTAAATGAACCTCTCTTGGACCTTTTAAAAACCTGGATAGTAGCGACACCGAATGAGCAACATCTGGTCTACCTGCATTAGCGACGAAAAGTAGTTGTCCCACAATGCTTTGATATTCTGTAATATTTGCAAGTTTCGGAGACTCGCTGTCAAAGTAATTGGTGGATGTGGATAATGGAGTGGGAACAGACTTGGATAAATTTACCGAAGAAGAAATAGCTGCCTTGTGAGGAAGTATTAGTAGGAATGACCAAACTGATAAACTGAAGTGATAAATTGGTTATCTCAGAGTTGGCTTTGTTCATTCCTTCGTCTCCTAAGAATGTTAATCGGATATCTCTGATATTGTACACACGCTGTCATAACGTTTGTGCTGTATCGATAACTTTTTTAGGTGAATATGACAAATGTGGCCGAATATCCTACTGTACGTTCAATGTCAATTGTTTGTCTCGATGGTATGTACTTTAATTTTCCAACAGTGTCTCACCGATATCTTATTTCTTTTTTAATTGTGCTTTGTGAGGAATGAAGAAATACAATTAATGGACTGCATGTAGAAACTTTTTGCTACATTTTAAAGAACCTCTGGATGAATTGCTCAATCCGAGGAGTTTTTCAAAAGAAGAAGATTGAAGAGGGACAGAAGCGCTGTAGCACCCTTGCACGTATATGCAGAAGTGAGTGAAAAGGGTGAAGGAGACTAATAAAACAATATTAACCTCACTGTCGCATCAGATTCGCATAGGAAGAATGGGCCCTTATAAAAAAAATTTTTTAAAGATGACTAACCGGGAAGATTAATCGATAGAAAAAAAAAAATGAACATTTCTAAGTATTCTACTATATAACAAAGTTTTCAAGAGGACATTAAGATATCACTATTCAAATTACTCTATTCTGTATTAATTCAATATAAAATTAGCACCAAGAGGAAAAATAATTTCAAATAAAATGAAAGTGAAAAATTAATATGTAAACAAGAAAGTATGTAACATAAGCAAACGGTTAGAAACTAGTACTTTGCTCAACCGTCCAACTCTGAAGATGTTAAGCGTGGGACTACTTATAGTGGCCACATCGCTGTTATACTACGCGAGAACTGAGTCTGCTATTTTAGCAGCAATTGGATTCTCAATATATGGGTATGTTGTCACTGATAAGCTAATTCCAAAGGTGGGACCATCATTCGTGAAAATTGGGTTATTTGGTAAAGATATGAGTAAACCAGGAAAACCAGTGTTACCAGAGACGATTGGTGCTGTGGCTGCGATGGTCTATGTAATGATCATGTTTTTTTGTATACCATTTATTTTCTTCAAATATATGGTGATTGAGACACAAGGTGGTGGTCAACGTAATTCTACCATAGAATATTTAAATAATAGTCAATTGAAAAATTTCTTCCCTCATAATAAATTAAGTGAATACCTAAGTAGTATTCTTTGTCTCGAAAGTACTATTATTATTGGTATATTCGATGATTTGTTTGATTTAAGATGGAGACATAAGTTCCCTTTACCAGCAATTGCGGCAATCCCATTACTATTAGTATATTATGTCGATTTTGGGGTCACATATGTCCTTGTACCAAATGTGGTCAAAGATTGTTTATTCCAGGGTAAAACTTTAATTGATCTGGGAGTATTTTATTATATTTATATGGCCTTGATGGCTATTTTCTGTCCTAACTCAATTAATATCCTGGCGGGGGTCAATGGTCTTGAAGTAGGACAAAGTATTGTTTTGGCAATATTGGCGTTAATTAACGATACATTATATTTAACTATAGGTATCGACACAGCTAGAGATTCTCATAGATTCTCGGCAATTTTGATTATACCATTCCTAGGTGTCTCTTTGGCACTTTTCAAATGGAATAAATGGCCTGCCAAAGTCTTTGTTGGGGACACTTATTGTTATTTTGCTGGGATGGTCTTTGCTGTTGTTGGGATATTAGGTCATTTCTCAAAGACAATGTTACTATTATTCATCCCACAAATTTTGAACTTCCTTTACTCGTGTCCTCAACTATTTAAGATTGTGCCATGTCCAAGACATAGATTACCTAAATTTAATGCAAAAGATGGGTTACTATACACTTCAAGAGCTAATTTGAAAGACGAGCCTCCAAAACGTTGCTTTGTCCCCATCTTACGCTTGATGAATAAATTAAGACTAATTGATATTGAATATGACTCCAAGGACGCAACTTTGGTTTCTTGTTCAAACATGACATTAATTAATTTAACATTGGTTTGGTTTGGTCCCATGAGAGAGGATCAGTTATGTAACACTATCTTATTGTTACAATTCATGGTCGGGATTTTGGCATTAATAGCTAGACATGCCATTGGTTCTATAATATTTGGACACGATAATCTATGGACAATTCGTTAGGGTATCATGCATTTATTATATTTAATAGATAAACATTATAAATTTATATATGTCTCTTTGATGTTTCTTTATTGTTTTAATGACTCAAAATATTCATTTCTTAATGATATTAATTCCTGTATCCATCCTTTCACCTCCTCAGTTTTAATAGATTTAACAGAATGGAAGAATTCTTGGAAATTCTTTCTTCCCTGCAATTGTTGTTCGTATTCATAGCACTGAACAAATAATTCATATTTATCGATATCTTTCACGTACTGTGCTTCCAGACAGGTAATGTTTTCATATGATAACCAATCTTCCATTATCTCAGCTGCAGCAGTGGGATTTATTGGTTTTACGATCTCTTCACAGATATATTTGATAGTTTCCCATTCTCGTCTACTTTTCTCTTTCTTACCCATTGGATGTACTGGAGTGATGTCCCCAACAATAGATTCTGCCATATCATGTACTAAAGCAATCCTTATACATTTATCCCTGTTTACAAGAGGGTTTGTGATTGTCATACAGATACAACTCATACGATACATATGATCTGCGATGCTTTCACATTCAGTAAGGTCATAATCCAACCAACCTGTTCTCTTTTGAAGTTTTAATTGTTGAATGACATTTAAAAATGCCAATCTATAATTTGGAGATGGTTTGCTTAATAGGCTTTTGACAGTATCTGGGATATTATCTCTGGGATCCCAGAGTTTAGCTGTAGCAGAGAAAGTATGGGCGATTGTGCTCTTTCTATCATTGGAAAAAACAGTAGTAGTAGTGTTAGTTAAAGTACCCATTGCTAGAGAATTCTTTATGAATAAAGTAGGAAGTCTTGAATCTTGGTTTGATCTAAATTGCTAATGATTATGTTACAACTCATTCAACGAGATTTGGTTTGGTTTATCTCCTAGTTGGATACAATATGATGAGATGGCAGGGAATTTACGAAGACAAGTTTAGTAAGGAATGGACAGATAAGTTACTGGGAGTCAAATTTTTATTCTCTGTTTGCAATAATGCCAACAATGTCTTCCTATTTAGGAAATAGATAAACAAATTGGATGATTATAAAGACTTTTGTTAACGACGATAAAATTTTTTTCTCCACTTCTTGAAGAAAATATTAATTCTCGAAGACTATTCATAAAGAATAGCTCATCGCAAGTCCCAAAAGAATAACAATTTGTTGAAAAAGAATGAATAAATTATTTAATTATGATTAAGAAAAATGACTATACAATATTATATTTTATATTTTAAAGAATTTTTAATTAATTCAAAAAATTAAGCAATTAATTCAACGGCACCACCAGCAGCGACAATCTTTTCTTCAGCTAACTTGGAAACAAATCTAGCCTTAACGATAACTGGGACGTTTGGAATTCTACCCTTACCTAAGACCTTACCGTAACCGGCAGCTAAAGTGTCAATAACTGGAGCAGAAGTAGCAGAGGCGTTCTTTAAGTATTCGTCTCTCTTTTCTTCTGGGACTAAAGTCCATAACTTATCTAAGTTTAAGACTGGCTTCCAGAAGTGACCTTGTTGCTTGTGGAAGTATCTCATACCAACCTTACCGAAGTAACCTGGATGGTACTTATCTAAGTTGATTCTGTGATGATGTTGACCACCAGCCTTACCTCTACCACCGGGGTGCTTTCTGTGCTTACCGATTCTACCCTTACCGGCTGTAAAGAAAATTTTAGTTATATTATGTCAAAAACAAAGTTAATGTTTTATCATACGTATAACAATTTGGTTAGTATTTTGGTGATCTATAATTAAACTTAGGTTATAGTTTGATAGACACCAAGAACGGTTAAATCTTAATATTTTACAGAAGCAATTGGAATATCATTCTGGGTATAGCTGACAGTTCTTCTTCCATCTCGAGACGAAAGGGTGACCGGCATATAGTTTGTATTATCTGATGAGAGGACATGAAGACAATAAAATATATAATCAGAATCACGATGGAAGAGTTTTCCTTACTTTACAAAGGTAAAGTATCAAAAAACATTATTATGTACGTAAAAAAACGAACATAATAAATTTAAAAAGACAAACTCAAAACTGAGCTATCTCCGTGATCTACTGATTGACGTCTCCAAAATGTCCCACAAGCAAATAAAAACAGACCTGGTTTTCCACAGAATAAAAGCTCTAATAAAACAGATAAAGATTCACCGTCTTGGTTCTTTCATTCCCTCTTCCAAATGGAATTACATACCTGAGACGTGACCTCTGTGCTTTCTAGTCTTAGTAAATCTGGAAGGCATTTTTGATTCTTGTTGGATTGACGGGGTCCTTAAAATGAAGGGGAAAATAACAATAAAAATTAAAAATCAAATTCAATCGTTCTTTAATGATATGCCATTGATTTAATCTCATCATCTCAGAATGAAATTGACAAAAATTGCATTTAGTGAAATTTCCAAAACGCTGAAAAGACGAAAAACTTGCGTCGCTTTTTCGAAAAAATAGTAATTTACCAAAAAAGGAAACTTGTAATAAATTTGGAAAAGAAAAAAAGCCGTCTTCAGAGATTTTTCAAAAAATTGTGGGTGTGTGGGTTCACGCCGTCCCCAACGGAAACAAGGACTTTTGATTAAAAGGGAGTTTTCAAGAGATGCCCTGAAAAGATCGAGATATGGATGGTTCAGTGTTAACAAATCGTCTAAAGAGAGAACAAGTAACGTTAACAATTAATATAGAAACGCTATCCGAAGATGGTTGAAACGGAGGGTTTATTAGAAGCAAGAGAGAGAAGCAAGTTTACAAGGAATTTACTGATAGCTACCACTGTGGCTTGTTTAGGTTCTTTGCAATATGGGTATCACATTGCAGAATTAAATGCACCTCAACAGGTAATGACCTGTCAAGTACAAAATGATGACCATTACGTAGATTGTATCCCACTTTCTGATCAACAATTTGGTGCAGTAACTGCAATTTTCAGTATTGGAGGTTTATTTGGTTCGATCGTAGCAGGAAGGTTAGCGGAAAAATTTGGAAGACGTAAAGTGGCCATTTTGGCCAGTTTGATCAATTTAATCTCCTCTCTAATTATGTTTTCTTCAAATAAATTCAGACAATTGTTTATGGGTAGAATTGGTGTTGGGTTTGGTTGCGGATTGAATATTGTCATGACCCCCTTATATATTAATGAAATTGCGCCCACTGATCTACGGGGTTCATTAGGAACCATGAATCAATTTTGTATTAATGTGGGTATTTTATTGACACAGACAGTAGCTATTAAATTTGCTACTGTGGATAATTGGAGAAAAATTCTCTTCATCGGTGCTATTTTATCTATTCTAAATATCGTTGGATGGTTCTTAGTTTATGAATCACCAATGTGGTTGTTATCCAAGAATGAATTTAACCCAGCATATGATTCATTGGCCCATTTAAGGGGAATCTCCATCGATCAAGCTAAGAAAGAGATCCAAACATGGCAAAGAGAGCATTTCGAATCAACTAATAATAATAATAATAACAATACTAGTAGTTCGACTGATACAGAACTTACGGTATGGCAATATCTAACTGACTCAAGATTTTCCAAATCACGTTGGGTCATTACAGCTATTCTTGCTGGGCAACAATTTTGTGG
This sequence comes from Monosporozyma aquatica, assembly GCA_030571515.1. Taxonomy (NCBI): domain Eukaryota; kingdom Fungi; phylum Ascomycota; class Saccharomycetes; order Saccharomycetales; family Saccharomycetaceae; genus Monosporozyma; species Monosporozyma aquatica. Next base: position 62,125 of record JAJLXW010000517.1, read on the forward strand.
TATCAATAGTATCATTTTCTATGGGGTTAAAGTAGTAAGTAAATTGTTACCAAGACAAGCCATTATTGTTAATTTTACAATTTCTATTATCAATGTCATAGTGACATTCTTATCGTCTACATTAATTGAAAAATATGGTCGTAAACCGTTACTAATATCTTCCACATTAGTAATGTCCTTGATGTCGATGTTGATTAGTTTTAGTATTATAAACCATCTTTCGGTGTTATTAGTGACGGCCATTTTCATGTATATTGGGTTTTTCGCTATAGGGATAGGTCCAATTCCATTCTTAATCATTGGTGAGTTATCGGGTAAGAAAGATAAAGCGTTGGCACAGAGTTACGGTACGGTTTGTAACTGGTTGGCTACATTTGTAATTGGATATGGTTTCCCTATTTTGAACGACTATATGGGTGGATATGTGTACTTACTTTTTGCCGCTTTTGCATTATGGTTTGCAAGATATATTTACTATGACGTACCAGAGACTAAAGATAAGACAGATTATGAAGAAATTTGGGCCAATTACTAGTTTTGGGCACTTTTTTTTTTATTGTGCACTTAGAGGATGGTGTGAGGGAAAGTTATATAGATTATTTTTGTAGTCCTTCTATATTACTCCTTTATGTTTATTGGAGCCTTCCCTATATATTTTTGGTAAATAAAGTCGAATGACTAGAAAAATATCGTCAAGGCACAAGTTTCAGCAAGGCTTCAGCGGAGAAGTTACTTAAAAAGGATAGTGCCGCATAACTAGAGAGTTATATAGGGCTGTTCTTAGCAGAGTAAAATATAAGAAAGGTAATTAAAAAAAAAAAAGGAGAAAGTTCCTGACACAATTTGCGTCGTTATTTCTGTCATTCTTAGTTATTTACCAGCATAGTGAAAGAATGTACCCACACCCACTCCCACTCCTCCGAAAAATCGTTTTGCAGTGGTACACGAAACTTACGATCTTCACATTCTTTTATTACATCTTTTGCCACCACCGATGGCTGTTGAGTCAACCTGTTGGCCAGTTTCGTACCAAGAGTTTGGAGATCTCATCGGTGTTTTGTGTATTATTTTCTTGTTTTGGCATTGTCTTTGTGTGTCATCGCCTTCCCAAAAAGTGAATAAAATTCGGCACCAGTTAAACGCATATTTTCGATCGACTATTTATTTCATAACTTCAGAGGACACAAACGTCAATGGTGAAGGCAAAGCACCGCCGAGGTTAATTAGTTATTCAATAACTCGGGATATGCGACAGTCGGATTAACTGTTTGCATAACTGTATCTCTCTCGCTTGGCCAACGTTTATTCACTTAAAGTTCTTGATTCTGACTCTGATGACAATTCATATTCATTTGTTGTGAGATGTATAAACACGCATATATATAAGAGTATAACATTGAGTTGGAAAATACCTTTAATACATTTGCTATCGTTAGGAAGAACTGTTCAATTGCTTTGTTATATTACCTATTGATAAAGATAATATTGTGTGGCAGTCCATCAGGAAGGTAAGGGAAAAAAAAAGTACGTTCTGTCGGGCGTCACATATTCGTTCGCTGATTTAATAAGGTATATTTGTGACATGTCAAATAAGCAAGAGAAGAAAGAAAGAACATTCACTGGTTGTTGGACTTGCCGTTTGAAAAAGCGTAGATGTGATCTAGCTAAACCAGTTTGCCTTCATTGTGATAAACATAATCTAACTTGTTCATATGAGGTAAGATTGGTATGGTCTGATGAAAATATGTATAGAAGTAGTGATAATGATATCTTTGATATACTTCATCATGAGAAAAAGGGATTAAGAATTAGCAAACAGAGAAAGGGTGGTCTATCAAAGAGTGAATTTAATGCTATTATCCAATCTAAAGAATTAACCGATTCCAACCAAGCAAATGAGGATTACGATCATGCTTTCACTATTAGTGTAAGAAGGTTTCAAGTGTATAATAACGAAATAACATCTGTCTTTGGACCCCGAAGTACAAGAGATTATAATCAAAAAGTTGTGGATAAGAGATTGAATTTTTTATTGGATCGATTAGAAAGTATGATCGAATGTTCCAAGAAGAAGATAGATAGTTTTGATATCCAGTCAGGTCCATTTAAGGCATTCCCAGTGGCCTCGGTTTGGAATAATTTGCAAAGTGGAAATGTAGAGGTTCTTGATGAAACTCTTAGTACCGTGGAATCCCCCATTTTCTCACCTGGGTCAGATATTTCCAATGACACATCCGTTGACACCAATAACAATAAATATATGGATTATTCGACACAAACAAAAAGGGCAAATATGGGTATCCCGCAATTAGGTGAATCCTTCTTAAGTTTCCCACATCTAACCTTGGATGCTAATTTACCACCACTACTATACGACGATTTAACCTCTTCTATCCCTATTGAAACAGAAGAGGAGAAAATTTTCAATATCTTATTACCACATTGTACAAATAATATGATCTTAACTCGTCAAGAATATTCCCAATGGTTCGTAAATCACATGAAAGTTCTATGTAAAGCAAAAAGAGAATCCCACCAATTAATTAAAAATATTTTAACTAATTCTCAATTGAGCAGTGCAGAAAATCATATTAATCAACTTTTGGAGGTTGATACTAAGGATAAAGAATTACAAATTGTTGGATTGACTCTTCTTATAGTGCTTCATGGGTTTTATCAAGATTTAAGTTTCTTATCTCAGTTAGAAAAATGGTTCTTATGTCAGGATACTTTAAGATATTCAATGTATCCATTAATTAATTTCATTATGAACAAAAGTGAATCGTGTGATATTCTTAATCATTCTCATTATTTACTTAGTACATTTTTGGAATCTGAAGATTCATATCAGGATGTATTAACATTCGAATTAGATGCAATGTTGACAGAAAGACTTGTTGGTAAATGGAAGGATAAAATCTCTTTACAATTATCTAGAGATGAAGATATTAGTGAATCCTCATCCCAATTAAAATATTGGCAATTACAATCCAAATGTAATGAACAATTCAATAGAGATGTAAATAAAATAACAGAACTTTCTGGTTTACAATATATTTGGTGAAAAGTCATGAACCAGCCTCAACGACATACAGGTTATGTCAAAGAGTTACTATTTAAGTCCCAAGTAGCTCTATTATTAATACATAAACATTTATAGAAATTTATAAAAATAATGAAATATTCAAATATATGCCCTTTGACATGTACAAAGTCGAATTGCTTAAAAGAGAATAGCAACATTAATAAAAGGGTGGAGATGCGTAGTGATTGTATATACTAAGGTTAGTCTAAAAAATATTATATGAGATAAAAAAGGGACAGAGAGACAAAGAAAGAAATACATATTAACGAACTTGAGCATCAACAAGGGTAGCAACCTTGAAAGATTCACCTTTAGCATTAGTTAATTTCAAAATTGGTTTTTCCTTATTTTCTTCATCCTTGAAAATGACTTCTAAATCTTTGTTTGTAGTGAAATGTGGTTGTAATGCTTCCCAAATTTTCTTCTTTGGGTTTAATTGTTTTAATGGTTCATCATCACCATAGCCTTCAAAGAACACCTTGTCACCTGCCTTAGAGCCAGCTGGTGGTTCAACAAATTCGACTTTAGTGTCATTAGAACCACACAAGACCATAGCAGTGGATTTAATACCCCTCATATTGACTGGTTTCAAGTTACAAACAACGACAACATAACGTTCTTGCATAGCTTCCAATGGGAAATGCTTCACAAGACCAGAACAAACGGTTCTTGGACCTTCAGCATCACCAACGTCAATAGTAGAGACATATAAGGAATCAGCATCTGGATGCTTGATAGCCTTTTGAATGAAACCGACACGGAAATCAATAACAGATGGTTTGGGAGCCTCAGCTTCCTTCTTTGCCTCTTGTGCTTGCTTAGCAGCATTGGCGGCCTTCTTGGCAGCTTTCTTGGCTTTAGCTTCTTCTCTTAATTTCTTTAAAGTTTCTTCATCAGGTTTACCTCTTGGTTGTTTAGCATCACCACCCTTCTTACTACCAGCAACAGGGGTAGCGGCAGCCTTTTCTGGAGCAACATCACCGCCCTTCTTACCCTTTTCTTCACCTTTCTTCTTCTTTTCGATGATTTCACGTGGTAAATCTAAATCATAATTAAGTACTAATTGATCAGCAGTTGGAATAGCCAATAATTGTTGTAAGAAATCTACCCATCTAAGGATGTGTCTATATTTAGCATAAATTTCTTTAATATCCTTTGTACTAGAGACTAATTGTTTAGCTAATGGGAAAACAGCTTCAAACATGGAAACATCAGTCACTGTTGGTTGTAAAGTAGCCACTAAGAAAGTAGAATCTCTTAAAGATAAGTTTAACTTGTCTAAATTTTGTTCGACTTGACCTGACTTTAAGACAGAATCCCATTGAGCGGATAAAGCTAATTGTTCTTTAGTGAAAGAAATAGTGTTCTTGGCAATGGCCAAGGATTGGAACTTGGTGATCAATTCAGACATAATTTTTAACTGTTCTTCCTCTTCTTTTTTGTGCTGTTCCCGCAGGGAAATGGTGGTGTTGTATATAGGCAATTGATATGGTGGTCAAAGAAGAACGTGAAGAGGTTATAATGGAGTATAATAATATATCTTTTATCAGTGGCAGGACGATATTGTTATCAATTTTTTTTTCACCATCAAATTTCGCAATGTGTCAGATCGTTCAACACGGATGTTGAAATGGAGATGAGTCCTGCCAAAGCGGCTATTCTGACTGAAGATATTGCGATGGAAAGACCTTCTACAACAGGTTACATTCACCAAACCTGGTCCGTGGTGAATAACTGGGAGTGATGGGGTAGTGATTGTTGCTTTAGGGATAAACTCTTTTGAAAGCTGAAGTTGGGAGATGCATTGAGGTGGGAAGACACGGAAGAAAGAAGACCCTAAAAGACTCATTTCTTCTAAATATAAAGATGGATCTTTTTTTTTTCTGATGTGTCATATCTTTATACTGTAACCTTCACGGATACAGGTGTAACAAATATCATTTCCTTTCTGGGTATCTCTTTGTTGCAAGATGTTGGATTTTTGGTTAAAGGCATCTTTATTGAAATTTGGAAAATTTAAAGAGTTTACGAGAGTTTTTATTACGTGATTACTATATTGTCCATAGCGTACAAACATGAGCAGAAACCGTATAAACAATTCAAGTCACGAGCTCTGTAGCTGTGTGGATAGATATTATGCAAGTGGAAACGGGTAAGGATCAAAATATTGAAACACTGATGCATCCAGTTGATGAAAATAGCACAAAACAAGGTAACAACAGCAGCAGCAACAAGAATAACAAGGGAAAGAATTCTAAACCACGTAAGAACACGAATGTAGCGTGTATCCATTGTTCACGGTGTCATCTTTCGTGTGACAAAAATAGACCCTGTCAAAGATGTATAGACAAGAAGATCGCAGACAGTTGTGTCGATGCACCAAGAAAGAGACGGAAATATCTTCTTGGAGTTCCAGCTAATGCTTTACCAATCCCCATACATGCAGAAGGACAGAGTAGTAAATCAGTAACGCCGTCGCCATCTCTATCTTTTCAACCGTCATTGGAACCTGTTCCCATACGAACAAACCAGGATCAACAGCAACAGATTCCTCTGGAGAATCAACATTTTTATAATCCGCAACATATCGTACACAAATCTAAATTTCTATCCAATGCCGCTGATACAGAATATTCTATGCTCAGTAGTATCATACAACAAGATGGATTAATTAACAAAGTATCTGTAGATAATATGTTATATCAAGATGGGGATACTATGTCAAAAGCTAGTTCCAGTACGACAAATTTATTTTCACAACGGCCTAGTGCTGTTGTATTAAATAATAATAATAATAATAATAATAATAATAATACAGATAGTCCATTTGCATTATCTGTTAATAATAGTCCCGGAGAGAGATCTAATGAAAACTTGTTAATGAGTCCTAATGGTAATAGTGGAGAA
>JAJLXW010000517.1:78552-90218 GCA_030571515.1 Monosporozyma aquatica
ATGTTTCCATTCTGGGACCGTGACTAGAATGGCACCCAATTGTAACATAAGAGTATACGTGTCGAAATTAGAAGATATCATTGCTGGGTTATCACTATTGGTGTTCATGGTAGCACACATCTGAATAGGATACAAATCAATAACTTTCTTTTCAGTAATGTTTTCCATGGCATCTGCGGTTGGTAATATCAAATTCTTAAAACCATGAGCTACAGCAATATTTGATTGCATTAGAGATAAATCTTCCAATATTTGCACCCATTGACAAACATCGATTTTTTTGTCATTTCTACACGAGTCTGTGGGTAAATCAGTGTAATAGTCTGGGATATTGATCGAGATGTTCTGTGAAAGATGGTCATGATGAGCTGCTAATTGATCATCTTTGTTTGCGGAATGAAGATCAAAAAAACCAACCACCGTGATATTAGGTTTCATACCTCCAAGACCTGAACCTAAAAAGACATTTCTTATCCCCCAAGCGATTGATGGACCAGTCCCCACTTGAACGAAGGCCTTAATCTTGGTCAAGTCCCTAATCTTAGTCCATGCATTTTGTTGTTTTTTAACTTCATTATATTGGTTTTGAAAATCGGGGATTACAGCAACATGACCCAGAATATAAAGTCCCCCTTTCTTTAAATTGTTGCAAAAACGAATTAAATTCCAACTTGTACGAGGATTATCCACGAATAATAAAATTTGAGGCCTCCAATATTTGATATTATCCTGTCTTAATCTTAATAAATATTTTCTAACTTGATGATAGATTAAACTTTGGGAAACGTCACCCCATGGTTTAGGTGGACACAAATAGTGAATGATTAAAAATAAAATCATCATACCAAATATTAATGCTGATGCTGTGGATCCATCCACAATGACCATGGCTATGATGGAGATGATACCACCAGTAAAAGCAGTATATCTATCGAAATATTTGAAGGAGGGTCTAAAATTTGGGGCCGCAGCAATTTCTAAGAGGAAACATGCTAAATTCATTACAATGAAAGTTAATAAAAATGCCATTGTAATTAAAGATGCAATCTTGTTTACATCAGAGAGTAAACAAAGCTGAGTCAAAAACCAAGTAAACATGAGTGAAACCAAAGGTTTCTTCCCAAATATAGCTAACCCTGGTAAGATAGCATCTTTGGCAATTGCCTCAAGAACATAGGCCGCGCCTACCATACCAACAATAATGGAAAATAAAGATGTCGATAGTTCACCTAAAAAGATAAGCCATTGAACAGAGCTTACAAGTTGAATAATTTGAACCTCTTTATGAAGTGAATCTCTTGGTATTGAAAATGACATAAATATCACAACGATAGCGTAACATGAGAATGTGAACAAAAGACCCCATAAGGTACCTTTAGGAATGGATTTTGATGGTTTTCGTAATTCACTCGACATACCAGCGCCTGCAAATATACCCGCAGTTGCAGGAAAGAACACACCGAAGAGACTATAATAAGTTTCTTTATCTGTGAGGAGAGAACCAGCTGCTCCTGCTGTAAAATGTGGGAATAGGTTCCCCTTAAAAGTTTCCCAGGATAAACCAGTATAACTTATATAACCGTCATCGAATGCTTGTCTTGTGAAGGAAGATATTGGGATCGAGACGATAGATGCAAATAGTACAAAAAACAATATGCTTCCAGCTTTGGACACTGTTTGAGAACCAACAACAGCTATGGCAAGGCAGATGAATAATATAATAGTGGCATATGTAAATTCATACCATTCTCCTCTTGGTAAAAGTTGGAATAGCACACCCTCACTGTTGCCAGGATTATTGGTACCCGCCATACCGAGATTGTATAGAATGGGTTCTACAATACCAACAGCATTCATCCCACTGTTAAACACTTGACCTAAGAAGAAGACCAAGCCAATAGATCCACCAAATTCGGGGCCTAAACATCTTGAAATCATGTAGTATGCACCTCCACCACGAATGGTACCATTGGTAGATATGGCTGATATACTTAATGTTGTGAGTAAATTTATGGAATAACTGATAAGAAGTAGAATTAAAGCGCAAATAATCCCCAATTGTCCCAGTATGAATCCAAATCTTAAGAACATCAGGATCGAGAGGACATTTAATGCTGTGGGGACAAAGACACCATCATAGGTACCTAGTTTATTTCTATAAGGGTTCGATAAGTCATACTTGGAAGAGATCTTTCGGCTCCTTGGAGTGGCTTGATAACTGAAATATGTTTCACTCTGTCTTCGAGACGAAAGCAAAGAAGATGCCTCAGTAGACGTTGTTGTATGTGTCGGTCTGTGAGAACCGGGAATATTATAAAACTTACTACCCATAAAATAGTGCCTATTTTTTGCTTTCCTTTCTTGGAAGTTTATATGTACAATTGCGGTGGTTTTTCCAATTAGGGGCTGGATGTAACTGAGCCTGTTTCAGGTGATCCGAGGTCTGCTTGAGTGGAGTTTCCTTTTCTGGTTGTCATATCTTTCTTTCAAAGTGACACTTTTAGAGTACGCTTGATTTTTTCATCTATATCCAAATTTGATAACTTCATCAAAGATCGGTTGAATAATGGTAGGATAGACAGCAGTTAAAGACCACAGTATCTATGTTAATGTATATATGCGTTGTTTGTTTGTATATGTTACAGAGTGTAGAATGAATGAGTACTGCCTTTTTCGTCCACGTTTCATTTCTTGATCTTCTTGTTTCTCTTCTCCAGAGTGTTCCAAAGAGATTCGGAATCCTCGTCCTCTTCTTCTTCTTCCTCAGGGCCCTTTGCTCTCTTCTTCTTGGAGTCCTTTGCTGCTACTTGAGGCAACTCGATATCTGTGGAATCTATTAGTTCTACGAAGTTAGCTTTAGAACCGATATAGACTTTTATTAATGTCCTTAATGTGTTGATGTCGAATACACGTAGATATCTGTCCAAACCAACTTCAATCAAATATGAAGTGTCCCCCGATGTGACACGGATGTATGTAACAGCACCTACAATGTCTGATTTGCCATATTTCCCTACCAACCTACCAGTGTTGGTATATTTCATGACATCCTTCTTTGTATCAGTGGTAATGAAATTGAAATTATCAATATCTGATGATTTTAGATTCCCCTGTGGTGTTATATTGCCGTTTCCAAGCAATTGCAATGAAGTCAATGGTTCCCTATTGGATAATATATCAATATAATGTAATGGTTTCCTACCATGTAAAGTCTTGTATATCCCCAGGTGCGAATACCGAGTAATCACCACGAATTGGAAATTAAGTTTATCATCTTCAGCGTTCCCATCAGTAGCTGTAGCAGGATTTAAGAATCTTAGAGCCATAGGCCATACGGGTACTCTCATATCTAATCTATCATTCTTAACATTCTTTGCTTCCCAAAGTTTGGTTATGGTTTGTAAGTCCTGGGTCAATTTATATAACTTAACCAAGTTTTCTTCACCACCAAGGCCAAATATATGACCAGCCTTATTGCTGTTGTTTGTCTGTTCATTATCATACAATTGAATAAATTCCAAGGGAGCTTTCACTTCATGGGTAATATTTTTAGAAATACTTGTATACTTATCGTTCAATTCTATAATATGAATTAATCCAGATTTAGTACCGACCAAAAATTGTGTCTCTTGTTTATTTAAAGGAATGACACATATGAAGGAATCGGTTAATTTAGTCCTCTTCTTAGACTTAGCAAAAAGGGGTTCCAATCTCTTATCACTAATCAAATCATCTTCATTAATAAAATCCAACATTTCAAATTGACTAACATTAAATTCTACATCTTTGTCTTCTACCCTTTTCAACTCATCTTTTCTACTAACCAGTTGTAAAACCCCGTTATTTCTGGCAATAAGCATTTTCCCCTTGGTCATATCATTGTGTGAGAATGAATACCATTGATCAATTTTATTCTTGGACCCCTCTGAAAGATAATTTTCCGTATGGAATGTAGGTGTAGAATCCTTCTTTGAAGTATCTGTTCCCACGTTGCAAATCACCTCTTTAACAGACCCGTTTTCAGGGCACCCGACTAAGAATCTCATCACTTCTTGATAATTCGTCCCTCTGGGTATGATATGATAAATATGTCTATATCTTCGTGTAAAATACAGTAACACAATCTTGCGATGAGCTTGAAATCATTAACATAATTAAAAAAAAAAATTTTTTTTTTCACTTTTCCACGTAATAAGAGTTCTATCTATAAAGGTAGAGCAGTACTGTGTTTAATGAAGAAGTATTCTGTGGGAAGAAGGGTATATAAGGAGAGACGGTAGATATTTTAAAGCTATGAGTGAAGAATTGGCAGTGAACAGCAACGAGAGTGGTTTGGAAGAGAGTGCTAGAGAGTACGTAGAAGAAGATGATGAGGATTTCGTCCCAGATCAAAATATGGATGGGAAACATACCAACAACAATGGCAGTAGTAGTGAAGATGCAGACGATGATGAGGACAATGTCTATGAGGACGGTGATATACGATCTAAGGATTATTCAAAGATAGAGAGTGACACAGGTGGACTGATTAAGACCCGCCGGGGACGTCAATTGGAACAAGAACACTTGGCTAAACATAAATATGATAATTTAATGGTGAAAGATACAGAACTATCCTCTAAAGTAACAGACACATGGATACAACTGCAGCAAGAGAGTGATAAAAGATTGAATGATGGATACGTGGCTAGACTTTCGGTGATATCAGATAAGGACCCTGGACTTTCTGAATCTGTGGAAACTAACCTCCCGAAGGAAGAAGAACAGATATTGATTGAAAGAACGTATAAATTTGCAGGTGAAACAATACGTGAAAAGAAATGGGTTCCCAAATCAAGTGCAATGGCACAAGAATATTTAAATAGTTTGAAATTCGAAGCTAATAAAATGAAAGACAAAGAAGGGAAGTCTACTAATGGAGAAAAGCACCACGATGATATAAAAGAGCAACAAGATGATAGTAAACCACAGTTGAGAAGACCATTAAAACGGCCACCAATGCTGGAAGATATTATTTCGGGATCGTTAAAACCCAAGTTGAGTACATTAGAGAAATCCAAGTTAGATTGGGTTCAATATGTGGATAAAGAAGGTATAAGTGAAGAATTACAATATAATAAGAAAGGTGGGTATTTGGCCAAGCAGGACTTCCTTTCTCGTGTAGAATCTAGACAAGACGATAAATATAAAGCTCTGAGGCAGAAACAACTAGCCATGCAGTTCCAAGCTCAACAGCAACAGGGTAAATAGCCCTCTGCCTAGTATTTCTGCACTTTCATATGGCATGCAATATAAGCAATACACTGGGAAATGGGTACAAAAAAGACAATGAATCCTCTATGAACTGGTTTCAAAGAGGCAGATGCACATATAACTTCGTATCATGTTCATATTATGAAAAACACTTTGCCCTCACATCACTACATCAACAATTAATTAATCATTATGTAACTCATACATATTTATTGTATATTCTTACTATAAATATTTTTAACAACGTTATTAGATATCTTAGTTTATTCACGTTATCCATGATAAAACCATATCTTGGCCAACATCATCATTGTTCATATTATTACTATTGTCGATAATATTATTATTACCGTCATTACCATCTGCCTCATCGTATCAATATTATTACATTATCGTTAGCATCATAATTGTCTATATTATCAATTCTACCATCTTTATTGGCTATATTATCAATAATGCCATCATTATCAACAACAACAACAACAACAACAACAACAACAACAGCATTATTATTATTATCATAGTCACTTTCATTTACTCTTGTTGTATCAACAAACATCTCTTTGTTTCATCTCCTTGTTTCCATCACCTACTGGTTGTCCTAGTTCGTAAGCGCTGTTGATAATTTTCATTAGTTAATACTACCACTAAGCTCCAATCACATATACGGCCCACCGTTCGCAGATAATCAACAAAATTAAGAGAACAACCAACGAGACAAAATAATCATACTACCTTGCAATCCGCCCATTAAACAATAGCTTTGTACCCATCACTACTCTTCTTTCAGAATTAACATCCTCAAAAGATTCAAATATTTCTCTCTTGTCACCGTCCTTAGAATCTGCATCCACCGCACCCACGGTATTACACAAATTAAAATTTCCGCTCATTTCACGTAATCTGCCTTTATCACTAAAGAAGAAAACAGCCTTAGCATTGCTTGTATTATTGATAAATTTCTTAGCTAACTGTATAGCTGCTGGTATTATTTCATCACTCCTCATCATCTTGACATCAGATTCCACCGGTACGATTGGAACTTGTTTAATACAGTTGACATACAGGGCATTCTCCTTGATAGAATCTAGCATTTTTACATCATCTAAGATCCGTCTAAATAGCCCTTCACGCATGGAGGCAGATAGGACTAAGTCTTTCGTCACTTCACCCATGACAGATCTCTAATGTTCTTCATGGCTGGTTTAAAGTTGGACACGGGAAATAAAGTATGAGCCTCATCGAAAACCAAACACACTAACTTAAATCTACCACCGTAAATTATGTCCCAATTCTTGGTAGAATATTACCACTATTACAATCTGTAAAAGATTCACAACCCCCAACAAAAACATTAACCGAATCCAAAATCGTACCAGCATCATCCCAAATAAAGAACTGATACCCCCTCCCCTTTTTTTCTAACTTATTAATTGCAGCAATTTTCAATGACTGATAGGGAACACAAATAAAATTAATATAATGCTCTTTGCAACACATTTTTACCACCATCATGGGCAATATAAATGTCAAGGACTTACCAAATGCAGCAACAGCTTGAAGACCAGCCACTTTCCTATTACTCATAAGCACCGTGTTCATGAATTTCCCCTGTTTAGCCGATTTAAAATCAAATTTATCGTTATTAAAATACAATTTACCAGCTTCATCTAAATCATAGTTGTCCATGGGAGGGTCTAGTATCACCACCCCTTCTCTCTTAACTGTAATTACACTCTTAGTAACCTTAGCACCAATGGCTTCATGGAATAATCCACTTGCAAGCGACATTTCCTCAAAAGCTAATTCATTCCCCTCTGCGAATCGAGAATCTACTCCATAAAACCAATTGAAGGTTTGTTTAGAATTACCAAAACCTTCAGATATAATATTCTCCACGCCTAAATTAATCTTGGGAATGATGAAATGTTTCCATAATGCTGCAAGCCCCTGTCTCCATGTACTTATTGAATGGTTCTGTTTGTTACCATAATCTTTGGGGTAACTCTTCAATAAATTTGTGAATTGTCTCAAATCAAATAAACGGTGGTTCTTGATATCAACAAACACAAGCATCTTAATCACCGCAGCAGACATGTTATCGTTATTGTTTATATCATCTATGACTTGTTCTGATAAAGTGTCACCTCTCGTTACTTCATCATCTAAATTGTCTTCTAGGTCCACAACGTAATCATCTGCATTAATAGACCTTGCTACATCCATATTTAATTCACGGAGAAATACACTACGGTCGTATAACCCTGCCTCATCTTTGAAGGCCTCAAAAATAAAAAAACGAAGGATAGTGATGGCCCACCACAATCTTCTAGATACACCATGGGTCATGAACAGAATTCTATTTGTAAACTTGTGGTTCTTGTTGTATTTTACATTCAAATATAATCGTCTCTCAGCCACATCGATGTAAATATTTCTCGAGAAGCCTGCAAATGTTAAAGTGGCTAATTCAGGAAACCTCATTGGCATACCTGTTGATATCCATACCATGACCATGATAGACCTGTTCAACTTATTCACCAAATCCTTCACTTTACTCAAGATACCAGGGTTGCTCTTATTTTGGGCATTTCTCCACTCCATTTTCATTCTCTTAAATATATCCAAACCAAAAATAAGGCATAGCAATTGTATTTGATCCTTTTCTTTATATGTAGGGTCTACACTGCCAATAGTCTTAAAATGTAGTTCGTTAAAGTTGTCAAGGGACAGCCCTTTCAATAATTCAACGGTATAGGAATCGAAACCGTTTGTAAGATCTCTTAATGCAGCACCAATGATTATCAAAAGACAAAACTCTCCCGCCTAAGTACTACAGCTCTTCGTTCATGGGAAATATTTACATCTGTAGAAGCAGTGACTATGGCTTCTTTGGATACTTCGCCATGTTACCAACGAAATTATTTCCATCGAATTCACTTGAGGTCCAATTATTAAATATTTCTTGTATATGTCATGACCAAGGTTTACATCACCGTAACGGTAGTACCCTTAACTGTTAACCACGCATATATTCATATGGTCCTATTTTTGACTTCAACCCACGAAAATATGCAGTTTCTAATTCTTATGCCTTCTTCCACATCTCCCACGTATGAATTATTTTACAAAAACCTAATAGTTTATCTCAGTTAATGCTTTTCACAATTTTCAGTAATTTTCAGAACCCTTCGTGAAAAAATTTGTTTTTTTTTGCCGATCTGAGCAAAAACAATTTGGCAACCCGCCAGGCCTAAACAAAGACAGAAGTGATGTGTTGACATAAACACACTGTTACAGTTGACAGTTGTGACAGTTGTGTTTATGTCACGCCCGCATAACATTTGTGCCAGATCTCGCACCATAGATTATCGAATATTTGGGCTATTCGGAATGCGGGATTGATTAATTTATCCCACGTTAGACGGGAAAACGCCCCGGAAAAACTATCGAAGAACTTCACAGATATGTAAGATGACTTGAGAGACAGAATTGGCTTTTGCAATCGCTTTAAACACTCATATAATAATATTAACTATCATCAACGGTGGTAAGTATGAGAATCAGATATTACTTTTCAAAATCAAACCATATTGTTTCTAAGTGTTTTGTATATAAAGGGCTTTTTGATTCGTGTTAGGTCACTACATTTTTACATGTCACTTATCTTATTAATGATGAATATGAAAAATACACAGTAACGTCAGTCAATATCATAATTTTCTAACGACTCATTTGAGAACTGTCTCACTCTTCTCCAGTAGTTTTGTGCGAAGAAATGTTTTGGGTCAACTAATTATTCAAGCTCTCTAACGTCCGGTATACAATTTTTAATAAGTATTGTTTATTTTTCAAGGGTAGATGGCGATGATTAAATATTTTTCTCGGTTAGTTCTGTTATTATGCTGCTGCAATTATTTTGCGTTATGTCATGAGGACAACACATTAGAAGAAAGGGCTATTGATGTAAATATTGGTACATTACATGTCCATCTCGGAATGGGGGATTCCATTCAGGCGACATCAGCTGTTGGGTTCAGTTGTGCAAGACTTTTTGGCGCTGGGCCCGTATGTTGGGTAGCTACGGCAATAACCTGTGTTGTTAGTGCTGATATTCAAATTAGTATGGGTGGAGATACTAGTGGCTCTGCTGCACAAAGTACTAAGCGTTCAACTATAATGTCAAAACATCTTTACAATGATACATATGTTGATTTAGAAATTGTTTCTATTCCAAGTTCCGTTGATAGCTTAGCAAAAACATTGGGGATATCACTTTCAAATGCTTTCCTGGCCACATATTATCAAGCAAATAGCTTGTCCAAACGAAATGAACTTAACCAAGGTCATGTTGTGGCATTCGAAAGTAAATACGGCAACCATATTGCTTCAGATGTTGGATTGAGACCTTTGGAAGATTTTGTCAATGCTATCATTTCAGCTTCACCAAATAATGGTACTCTGTCAAAGAGAGGCTGGGACTTTACCGTTGACTGGGTTTCGTATAATTATGATAATGTTAATCGTGATCTTTCCACAAAATGGTACGAAGCTTATAAGAGTGGAGATGGGGATGATGAAAATGTTATCCAAGAGGAATTCGCAAATTATGTTAGTGCACATGGAGCATACAAATATTGTATTAGTGCAATTTATTCACCAGACGATACAGATGAGTTAAACCAAGGCGATACGAATGAACTACAAAATGCTTTCCATGGTGAATTGTATTTTAACACTTATGGGGGAGTTGATGGTCAGTGCAATGATAATTGGGACTGTATTTTTGGTTGTGATGGCTTTTGAAACACTTTATTACGCTGAGGTAAATCAGAAATGTTGTGTGTGTTAGTTTTTTAAGATTTTTTTGTATTATCATTTTTATAATGCATCTTTACAACATATTTAATACAACCTATCTTTTTATATTTTTTTGCCGAAATTACGTATAATTTTCTATAAGATATATATATATATATATATGAAATTGAAAATCAGTTTCTTTATCATCGTGTATAAAAAATATAACTCAATGTAAAAGATAAACTGCAATAATAATCCGGGTTTCAGGAGTTAGATATTTTAGAATTTGAGTCTGTTGATGTGGTTTAACTTTATCTTAAACGGCAAAAATGGTGTATAGTTTTAACTAGCTGTTAAAGGTCTATAAAGGTATAATTATACTAACAAATGGATATATACATGATTGCTTCTATGAGTACAAAAGCTATACAAAAGGTTAATATATGGGTAAATAAACATATTCGACGGAGATATAATGATTTCTTAACTTTATGAAAAATTATCGTCGAAAAGTCATCTTCGTCGTTGGACATTGATTAATTCATTATAATGGCAGAGTAGAGGAAGGTATTAGATCATGTTGTAATATAAATGTTTCTGGTTCTCTGTATAGAAATATAAAAAGTAAGATAGCAGACAATTTAGTAGATATAGAATCTCTCTGTACAGTTGCTATTTTATATAAAATAAAATAATGTAATAAAAATAAAAATGGGTGCAAGAAATAAAATGGGTCGTAAAAATAATAGATGTAGAAGAAAATTTCCATGTAAACCAAATAGTTACTCTATAGTGTATGATACAGAATTTCCATCAAATTTACCGTAGTAAATTAGCAAGTCACACAGTTGATTTATGATGAGGTTTTTTGGATAGCGGTCAATAAACAATGATCAAGATCTTCTTGTCTTAAGTTATGATTTATATAGAATATGTATTTAGAAATATTATTTAATCTTTAAAATCGGAACCTAGTATTTCCCTTTTGTCTAACCTTTCATACTGTTATATACAATTTGACGACTTAGCAAAACTCTAAATCTACTAAAACCATTGTAGTTACGTTAATCTTACCCGATAGAGTAGATTTCTCTCTTCGATATAATACAAAAATATTTATTACCATCATTATTTTTTTCAAATCCAAATTCTTACTTACTGTGTTAGTTCAGTAATTTTAATATCACCACTAAGAACTGCCACTAATAGGGAAAGAAATACTGTTCCCAAATTAGCTTTCCCGAACATTACTGTAAATACAAGCGATACCGTAACTCCATTTGGGATAGCATTTTTCGGTGCAATGTAGATTTGGATCCCATTGACAGTAGTGGTCCATTCCTGATCACTTATTTTGAAAATAAGATTTATGAATAATAAAAACGTGACTATTGCTACCATCTTACTGTCAGTATTATTATACGTCATGTTTTTGTACGCAATTTTCTTCAACTTTTCTTTCACCCAAATCATTGTGATGTCGAATCAACAAAATCTCACCGAAATCACCGCAATTACAATATAATGTTGCAATTTCTTTGAACTAAAGTAGAGTCTATTTATCTCTACGAACAAATAATTTATTGGACACACTATCGCCATTAACTACC
>JAJLXW010000517.1:90238-120003 GCA_030571515.1 Monosporozyma aquatica
ACCAACAAAACAGCGTTCAGCTCTTTTTAATACAATTTGGGTCTCTTCGCGAATTTATATGATACAATTCATTAGATGAGTCTCCTTGGACCAAGGAGTCGTTATTAGCCAGATATCAATTTGGGGTCAATTTCCTATTATATTTCGTAAAGAATCTACTTTGGGTTAATTTCCCTAGTAGGGAATTTTGAGATCACCATAAATCACTAAGGGATAAAACAACACCACTTTATCGGATGTGAAGAGACACACATAAGCCAATTCACAGGGACAGACCATCATGAACTGACCAAACAATCATCGGGGTATCAAACCAGAATATCTTGGAGGAAACGTAAATTTGAGCTGTTGCTAATTATTCCCATATTATCATGATATCAACCTTGAAACATCACAACTTTGACCGTTTACACCTAAGACAGAGCTAACATGACATCTCAAACATTTCACAATATCTTCAGTCGTGGACAGCAGAACATACCTATGGAACAACTTTGACTGATAATTGAAAGAGTCCATTATTGCTGATTTAGGCAATTTTAGAAGTGATAAAAGCACAGACAATGAAGAAAGCAATGGTATCGATTTCAAAGAAACAAATATGACCCATAGTGGTGAGCATAGGAGCGGAGAGAATGTCCAAAATATGAGGGTAGTGTGCATCGGTCCACAGATAATGTTAGACATGATACCAATAATGCTCTAAACATAAACAGCAATAACGGTGGAAAATATAGCAGTGTTGGTGATGACAATAATAGCAATAGTGATGACCTTAGCAATAGAGGTGATAATCTTAGCACCACTGATGGCAATAACAACACTGATGACAGTATAAATAATCCCAACAATTCTAATACTGACAGGCAGCTCACTAATGGAGCTATATTGCTTAATGCATTCCGTGGTTCTCTTTACCTTCGTTCAATTTTTCTTGTAGCTGCTCTACACACATTTATAGGCAGAAGGTTTGATAGAAGGGCTTCTATGCTAGGGTCCCAAATAGGCTCCTTATTTTCAGGTTTGTTTGACAATTTGCCTCCTACACAAGCAGAAACTCCTCATATCGACACGATGTTGGGTTCTGGCACTGTTAACGATACTCTACAAGCTTCCATACAGCATCTTCAAGACGCTAACAATGCAATCCGAAAGGATCACCAGAAAACTAAAAAGGAGCTTGAGGAGCTTCAGAATAAGTATGATGACCTGTTGAAGGTGTGCAGAGAAGAGTCAGCTGCACACCAACAGCAACTGTTAGACGAAAAGGCTCGTCATTCTGAAGAGATGCAAAAGCGTAGACAAGAGTTAGCAACAATGACGGAAAAGCATAGACAAGACTTGGCGACAATGACGGTAAAGCATGCACAGGAGTTGGCGACAATGACGGAAAAGCATAGACAAGACTTGGCGACAATGACGGTAAAGCATGCACAGGAGTTGACTACAGAGCAGGAAAAGTACCAGCAGGAGTTACGAAGATATTCTGCTCGCAATTCAGAGGAACTTATAAAACTTTGTGAAGATCAAAATAGTTTCAAAAGCACAGTTTTGAGTGTTGCAAGTGAAAATTTCCTTTGTCATCTTTGTCTTAGTTCACAGTCTTCTGAAGTACCAATGTCTGGCCCAAATAGTGAACATGCTTTGAATTCGAATATCCCACGAAAAGAAAATGGCGGAAAAGATGATGATAAAGATAAAGATTATTAAACTATTTAATCTACCTTTTATTTATCCATATTCGCTACTATATAAAATCTAAATTAATATGTTACCTTATGCTATTTTTTTGTAATAAGATGCTGCGCCTATTAGTTATTGTGAATAACCTACATCTTGTGTTTATTTGACTACGAGAACTTTATATTTTCAATACACAGTGATATAAGTATTGGCTTCCAGTTTCTATAATTCTCCAAGTAATTCACATGGGGTAAAATAGAAATAGGACGAATGGAAGAACAGAAGGAAGATTGATGGGTCAAGGAGGAATTCGCTTTTTATTTATATTAACTTCAAGGAATCGATATAGGAGTGCCCGAGAGGCTGTTAGGATCCTGTTGTAGTAAATTGTTTTACCATAACTGGGATATGTTCGACAGGACACTGTATGTGTGTGTACGGATATAAAAGAATAAATAGCATAGCTGAAAGGTGATTTTCTCTTAGCTACTCTTAAGGATAGGATTCATTTCCCGTAGATTATATAAAAATGATTACAGACCCCGATTTTAGAATATTTGTTATAGGTATTAATTATATAAATGACCTCGTTAAGGTGTTTCTGCAATGCATTATTGGGAATAAGTGTATTTCAAATTAATTACAGAAGCAGTAGAGTCAATACGATAAGTCAGTGTCAAGGTTAGATGACAATGAAAAATGGCCAGCCGGAAAGCACCTAATATGTAAGAGGAAAGAATCATTGCTAAGGGAGGACTATGCCCACCTCTGAGCTATTTTGGCCATGAAAGACGCAAGAAAAAGCAGGTATTCTTGTTAATCTCTTATATTACACCATGTGGATTAGGTACGCTGTAACAATCAACTTGCATAAAACGATTTGAATCTCCTAGTTCACGAATCATCATAACCCGTTTTACAGTTGAGCAGACGGTAATATAGGGTTATTAGCGAATAAACTATACCTTCATTAGTACCTTCATTTGGCACATTTCAAGGTGGTATGGATATTTCTTGTAAACGGTTTCGAAAAGTTCCCAACATTAGAATCTGTAATTGTCTGGTACTGTTTCCTAGTACCATCAGATAAACCATAGTTTCATAACATATTACTACCAAGTGTTTAAAGTCTAAAACACACAACAAATATTATCAATTCATGATCCTTGGAATGTTTTAAATCTTATTTGGGTTAACCCTTATTAACAAAGAAAAGAAATCTGTTTACTATGAGCAAAAAGTACCATATAATTGACTTTATTGTAGAACACCATCTGTAAAGGTACTATATTGACAGTGTGATGTATCATGTATTAAACTCGTGCCCTCATATCCATCGAGATAGGTCCAGAAGTTAGTTTGTATCTCATACGGTGTCTAGTTAGACTAGAACCCAAATATATATCAGATAATATACAGAGCCATTAAAAATTATATTATTTATGCAGTAATACTATTCATTTGCAGAAAAGGCCTCCTATATTTACCACTACTATAAATTTAATATACATGAAAATATAAATATTCAATAACAAAATAAATTAGCATCACTCTCTGAATTCGTCAAACTCAAGAGAGCTATGGATATTGGACGTCACTTCGTTGATTGTCTACAATGGGAGGATACTCATCATTATTAAGATAAATACCGCAGCATACACAGCAGAAATGTAATTCCTGTTACTGACAGCAACCGGTAGAGAATAACGAAAAGACAGAAAATACTACACAAAATATTGCCCAAACAACACAACAAATATGAGGAATTATTGAAAAACTTGGTGACTTAGACTGATCTAACCCCTCCTCTTGTATGGTTGAATCAATGAAAAGTTTTCTGTCTATAAAGAACACAAAGAGTAATGGCATAAGATAGCATTAACAAAGTAATGTAGGATGTTATAATAGCATTAGAAGCTGTATCCGAAACCATACAGATACATCCAATAACAAGAACCGCGAATTTGGAAACAAAATGACTAATCAGTGGTGATTTAAAGTTTTCGTTTAGCCTTCCAAACTTTTTCATCGCATTATAATGGAATGAGTTTGGAACGTAACTGTCTTCAAGCATTCTTCCTGTGGCCCATGATATTCTATACTGCCATGTACCACAAGCTATTCCACAGATATAACCAGTTGTAATACACCAAACTTTGCAATAACACCGCCAAGTTTTTATTGCGACAAGCCTGGCAATATATTTCAATAATTGGGAAAAGGGCAGAAATCACAGCATTCTTATCTATAATACAGAAAAACACCATAATTGCGTAAACAAGTCCTGTTGTGAACCCAACTAATACTGTCGACTTCATACCTTTTGAATTCATCCACGTAATTGGAAATACCTGATCTCATCAATCATGGATGTGAAGCAGAATCGATACCAACAGACACCCACATTGGGTTTATTAAGCCAATAACAAACGCTATTTCCTTTAAACTCTAACCATTAGTATTTTCAAACTGGCCAAATATGTAGTAAAGTGAAATTCAAGCTGTATCAGAATAATTTGATCTGGAGACTAACGAAATGTTAAGAAGAACGAAATATATGAGCCAATTTGACCAATTGTAGGAAGCTGTCCTAACGAAAAATGGAAGATGCTTAACGTACTGTTGATACATTGGTAAGCTACAAATATATGCCACCTTTAATAAATTATAACTCTTATACAAAGGACCATAAATGCCAACACAACACATAGATAGCGATGAACCGTTATTAGTCGAGGTAACAAAAACATCATCAGCACCCCTCAATAATTAATAGTAATTTTTCTGAGCCGTTTGGTATTGAAAAGTCTTCTAGTTTGATATCAATGCTCTTCGGTTCATATTCCATCGCTTCCAAGGGCGATAATGATTTAATTAACTCATACGTTGGCTTGATAGCTGTATATATGTCGTTATATAATGACAAATATAGCAGAATAAAGAGTTTTAACGTAAACAAAGCGTGTGACACAAATTGTATTATTGATGATTTCCTAAAAGGGAAGTCAGCGCCACCAACCCAGACACCACACTGTGGGTTATTGCTTTTTTTCACTTCGGTGAAAATTTTCATAAGAAAAATTTTGATATAAAAAGAAGCTGAAATTTTTTCAAAAATCTACATTCGTTTTCTGCACTTTCCTCGTAGATTTTTTTATTTCAGATGGCGTTTTTTCTTTTGATTCTCGTTTAAAGAAACCAAATCTCTTTGCCTTTTGGCTTAGATCAAGTGTAGTATCTGTTCTTTTCAGTGTAACAACTGAAATGACCTCATTGAGGTTCATTACCTTTATTTTTGTTACAAACACATTTTTTGGAAAGCTTTTTTTTATTATATTTTTATTCATTTAAAAATAGATGATAAGTGGTTGTGATTTCAACAAATATCGCCTATAGTGTGTTGACTGCGGGAGTTGGGGGAGCCGGGATTGTCTGAGAGGATGGGTTTTTCTGTCCTGTGCCAATGGTTTCTCGTCTATGGTTCTCTATGATTGATTCATATTGAGTTTGTTTGACGAGCGGTGTCGGTCATGTTTCGACTTGGTGAGATGAATTTAAGTCTTGGCACGTTCGAAACTAGTGTTTATCTTTATTATTCTTTATTTGATTGAAGGGGTCAAACTTTTTATTATTAATGGGTTTTATTTGTTTTTATTTGACTTTTGAGGAGGGTGATGATCTTGTCTCTGGGAGACTGTGATGAATGGTATTATTGTTTTGATGGGTATTTATGGTGGGGCATTCATTTTTTGAATGGTTAGTTTCTTTTGGATCGTTTGGTTGGCCATTATTCGTAATGGATGTTATAGGATAAGCTTGCTTTTCCCCCAGATTGTATTTGAAAGGAACGCTTTAACCATTCGGGAGTTTGCTTGTCTTGCCTTGATATCTGTTCTGGCAGTAGTATTACTTGTCTACCTGGTCTTTTGGAAGGGAGATTATTGTACTCTTTATTGGTTTAATAGAAACGATAGAATTTATGATTTTAAGAAGCCTGGATTTTAAGTATGTTGGGTGGTAAAGATAGATGCTAGTGTAGGACAAGATTTTTTACTAGTCTTATTCAAGTCTTGTGATGTGATTCGGGACTGTTTTTAGAGCTCAATGTGGTCATGATTGGTTGAATTTGGGTTACTATGATGGGATTTCTCAGTCTTTAAGATTTTTCCAATTTTTTCTTCCTTCTTCTGTGGACTTGACACTGATATTTTGTTGATTTTATGATTAGAAGTGTCGCTTTCTGTCACATATCAAGGTGGTTTCAATGGAAACATTGACCCCATATATATTGGAGGTTTCCGACTTTCAATATTCGTTAGCTTGATGCCTCTTTTAACTTATCATCACCTTTTTTATTTTCTAACTAATACTTTGAATGAGTACATTCATATTATTTAGGATGTGTCGTGTATGTTATAACAAATAGGCTACATATATTAACGGTAAATACCTACATGTTACATTTAATTTATACTTTTCTTATATAATGAATCCCTTGATTGGAACTTAACAGGATATTGGTTTCCATGAGAATTCTGTGATTCTAGTTTCAATCTGCTTAGCAAATCGTTATGATATTTTATAAACCATTCAATTTCTCTCTTTAATGTGATATCACAGTGTCCATCTTCACCAATCTTATCGTTAATATCATTAAGTACCTTAAAGGATTGGAAAAATTTATGATAATGGTCAAATTTCATTATTAATGGTTGAAACATGGCAAATATTTCATTATTCAATGAATCAAAATGATTCAAAAAGTTGATTAATTCATTATATATAATATTAGCATCATTAATATTTGAACATCTCAAAGTTAACTTCTTAATTTGTTTTAAATTCAATTGGAATTGTTCTGCATGTTGAATTAGAGAATGGAATCTCAAATCTTTTTGGTTTGTTTTTTTGAATGTTATTATAATTTCTAAGAGAATTTGAATATACTCTAATAATGGTCTTTGAATCAATTTAATTAGTTTGGATAAAATAATTGGTTTTATTTTTAATACTTCTTTATTTTTATATATATATATATCAATTCTCTTTCAGTAAATAGATTTCTTTAGTAACTGCTTATTGCTTGTGTTCCGATTTCTAATAAAACTTTATTTCTTTGCTGAAATTGGAAAAAGTTTTCAATATCTGGCGCAGACCTTAAAACAGTAAATTTCTTTCTTACTATTGTTATAGCAAAATTATTAAATTGAGATATTCTATTGAACCCAATTGCTTTGCTCTTTTTCTTTTCTTTATTTCGGAACACAAATTTGGCAATAACATTTTAATTTAATGAAATCAAAATAAAACCATACGCTTTCTTTCATAATAGAGCCCTAAAAAGTAGTGGTTTGAGAAGGAACAATCAAAAAATTAATATTACCGTGTCTCCACATATTGCTTTTATTATATTCCCACAACAATACCAATCTCCCCTTTATTGCAGACTTACCTTCCTCGACAGAGAACAGGTATATTTAAACTGCAAATAAATGACACAAAAACAAAAAAAAAGTGCTATACAGCACTATTCAAAGAGAAAACGTACCCTTAAAGGCACTCCGGCTTTTCAAACGGTTACTCGACATTCAAGAGTAAATTAGGATGAGGTTTCAACTTGGTTGGGTAATAGGAATTCCAATCTTTTTTAAGTTTGTGTATGCATCTACAGAAATTGAAGAAATTGCCAACGAAATTGTGTCACAAAGTCAATCTGATCTTGATAAAGATGAAATATGGGAAAGAATAGATGGCCTGCAGAAAGACTTTCCTCTCCATGATATGAAGGGATCGATTGTGGAAACAAAAAAGGAAACTGCTTCTTCTTTTGATAATGACTTAGCTGGAAGAAACTCATTAAGAAGCAAATTAGCATTGTTCCCACTAAAGAAAGAAACGATAGAAACAATGTTTCCTAACCTTGCTTTAGATATAGCAGAATCTTTTACAAAATATGGGTTTTTTTACATGGATATCTGGGAAAATAAAGAAAACTAGTATATAAACTTGAAGGTTTATATAACAATACATTTCTTTTAGGTACCTAATATTTAATTACAGTTTTTCTAGTATAAGTATATGGATTTTGTATAAATATGTACAGTTATCTCAGAAGTTTAAAAACGACCTAATCGGAAGTCCTTGTGGCCATTTTTAATGGGTTTACCACCTATCGTCTATGGTCTTCTCATTCCTCTTTATTTGGAGACCTTGCCAGCTCGTTAAGAATGACACCTTGTTTTCTTAGTATGGTTTGAGATAATAATATTAAAAGCAAAAGTCAAAAACCATTTAAATACCATCTCATCTCGAAAGAAGACAACAGAGGCACTTACCAGTTTGTATCAGATTAAATATATAGCCACAACAATATACAGTGGCATCAATAAGAAATAAGCACTTCCCCTCTTCTTCCTATTCTTTTCTTAATAAAATAATATAAATGTCCTCAAGAAAGAAAAACATTTTGAAAGTCATTATACTGGGTGATTCAGGTGTTGGTAAGACATCTTTAATGCATCGTTACGTTAACGACAAGTATTCACAACAATACAAGGCCACCATTGGGGCAGATTTCCTTACAAAGGAGGTCACTGTAGATGATAAGATCGCAACTATGCAAGTATGGGATACTGCAGGGCAGGAAAGATTCCAATCTTTGGGTGTCGCCTTCTACAGAGGGGCCGATTGTTGTGTATTGGTATATGATGTCACAAATTCAAAATCATTTGAGAATATAAGGACGTGGAGAGACGAATTCTTGGTTCATGCCAATGTTTCATCTCCGGAGACTTTCCCCTTTGTTATCCTGGGGAATAAAATAGATATTGAGGAAAGCAAGAAGACAGTAAATACAAAGAGTGCGCAAGAATTAGCCAAGTCATTGGGTAATATCCCATTATTTTTAACAAGTGCCAAGGATGCCATTAATGTCGATAACGCTTTTGAAGAAATTGCAAGAAATGCTTTACAACAAAATCAAAACGATGCTGATGTATTTGAGGATGATTTCAATGACGCTATTAACATCCAGTTAGATGGAGACTCTAATTCATGTAGTTGTTGATAACAACTCTAAGTGTTTCAACGATATATACTATATACCTAATTTTAAAAAATTATCCTTCAATATTATATCTTTTCCGAGAATTTATTCACAGTTTCCCTATCCTATAATACATTTATATTCCTTTTTTAAGTGTATATGCCTTCTACATGTATGTGTGTATGTATGTATGTTATAAAGTTATCTTTTAAATGAAACGTTTTTACCCTTGGTACCATTCTTCCGCTTCTTGGCAGCTTTAACGCCTTCGTGAATCTGAGAAAATGGATCGAACCTTCTCTTCTTACCGCGTTCTTGGGGTACAACCTTTTTAGAGGAAAGAATTTTCCCCTGTTTGGAATAATCAATAATTTCAAGATCCTTTTCTTTATCCTCTTCATATTGTTTATCCTTATTAGCTTTACTAAAATCTCTCTTGACATTCTTTAATACAACAATTTCTGTCATATCCTCTTTTTGTTCTGGTTCAACATGGGTCACTTTATTATTAATAGGAAGTTCAGGAGCAATATCGATAGACAAGGCTTCTTCTCTGGGGGTGGGTATAGTGTATTCGATGTTATTCATTTCATCCATACGTTTAATAAACTCATCAGAGCGTGATTGTAGTTCCTTCTCGGCTACGATATTTGGCCTATCCCCATAATGCAACACATGATTATTACCAGTTAAGGGACCCAAAAATTTAGATTTATCCAATATATTAATCTTCCCCTCTTCTTTAGTGCCATTGTTGGTGGAATATTTGGTTATTAAGTCATTGTAACGGACTGCCATGTTTTTGATTTGGGAAAGAGTGATTAGAGCAGCTTCACCTGACTGAGACAAACTTGGTGGAGAAATTGTAGATATAGTTTTCCCATTTTCCTTCATTCTATCTAAGTATGACTTTATCATATTTGCAATTTGTTTTGAATTCGACCTCACTGTATCGGTAATAAAAGTATTAACCGAAACAACGCCATTAGCATCAATTGGGGTATAGGCAACTAATGATATTAATAGTTGATTTGGCATGATATATCTTGGTGACTCATCCTCTCTTCTTGCCAAAGTATCTCTCCATATGTATAACAGTTTCATTAATTCTTCCTTTTCCAGAGGTACATTATATTGATACATTAGTGTTCTCCATGGGTTTTCTTTATCAATTGGATTGTACACAGTAGGCATACCAATTTTTGGTCTAAATCTGGAATATTCAAATCTTCTCTTAGCCACTTCTCTTGAATCCTTTAAGACAGTGGCTAATCTATTATCTTTAATTAATAGGTTTCTTAATTGATCAAAAATGTTCAAAAGGAAATGAGTATCAGCACGTGCATATGCAAGTAAGGGTTTATGTAATGGTCTTCTTCTCCAATCAGACAATTGATATTTCTTTGAGGTTTTGAAATTGGCAAATGTTTGTAAAAGATATGCTAAACTATGTTTGGGGAAGCCTAAAGCCTTTGAAGCATGGAATGTATCAAACAAACTCACGATATAAAGACCTAAATCTCTTTGTAACCAAATTATATCCATAAACGCACCATGGAACACTTTTGTGATCATTGGATCAGTGAAAACTTCATTTAATGGTGATAAATCTTCTCTTAATGCAATTGTATCAACTATATAATCTTGATCTCTGGTACTGATTTGCATTAAACAGACAATACCATAATAAGTTCTAAAATCATGATGTTCTAAATCAATAGCCAATTCTTTATATTTAGCCAAATCTTTTACTAAATCTGGGATTTGTTCCGGCTTATCAATCCAAATCGCCTCACTATCATTCCAAGGCTGAGGTGGGATTGGATCTTTAATTACTAGGATATCACTATTATATTCTTGATGATCAATTTCATATTCATAAGGTTGTGGGTAATGGGAAGGGATTTCATCAGTGTCACCAGTTAATCTCAAACATTCTTCTAATGGTTTTAACGCATGTGGCTTTGTGGTTAATATTGGTTTAAATGGATGAGATTCACTATTATCCACGGGGGTCTTAAATTTCAATTGTGGTTTTGAGATACGTTTATCTGACTGATCGGATGTACCTACTCCATTCGTAGAGACATCATCTAAATATTGGAAATGTGATGGTGTGTGTTGGTTACTTCTTACGTTATTAATAATATCAATAGATCTATCTGATTTTTCAAATAAATTATCTACAAAATTCGTATAATCTTTCCAACTAGGACCCTCCAATTGATCCTTCCCTGATTCGATGGGAGCAGCATGCTCGTCAATAGATAGGATGATAGAATTGATCATATCCAGCAATTCAGCACCTAAATTTTCTACAGAATGAGAAATATCTTTATCTAGACTACTATAAAATTCCACATCTTGAGCAGCTAGAGCACTTGAAGCTCTTACGGTACCAACAACTTTAGAAAGGATTTCCTTCCCATCAATAGATTTCTCGTCACCAGACATTGTATTCCTCTCTTGCTTTGTGGTGTTGTGAGTATAATAAACCAGGTTTGATGATGCCCTGTATGGCCAGGAGTCTTATGCTCATCTCATCTCCATTTGAATTAAAAAAAATTTTCTTTTAGGGCGAAAAAAAAAACGGCCCGAAAGAAAAAAAAGGAAGAGGTTAGACATGAAGAACATAAGAGAAATAAGGCTGGAAGAGTTAACATAGAGCCCAGCACGGATAACAGCGTATCAGGTAAGGTTCGAAAGGGTAAGTTTATATAGAATGTCTGGAATCTGTAAATTATTGCTTTTAAGACTGGAATACCTTCAACTTTATATAACTGTTTACTAAGAAAATGCATCTTGTTGTTTTACCGCCGAGGAGTTGATGACAATCTGGGAACATGCATGATGGTGTACAAAGCATACTTCTCTACAAGTTGTGTACAAGGGTGACATTCTGTGTACGAAAGTGACACATTTCTCCGAGGGGAAGGGTTACGACACTTCCTCTGAGTCAATTCCAAACATCTACCTATTATGTAATGCACATAAATCCAAGGGGACGCTCTGCTGATTCCCTGCGGTGCCAGGATCCACTTAGAACAACTCTACCCCAGTCCCAGCTGCTACCTCTTTATTATTGTACTACTAATCTCACCATAGTATTATAACCCTTTTGGGCCTCAAGTCACGAAAATTGTCACCGCCTTTGTTTTCTTTTCGTGTCGGAGTCTGATATTTTCGCGACTGCAAAGAATTTTTAGATGTCAATTTTTGTTCAGATTTGACCAATTCTTTGATTCTTTGTCTCGAGAAGTTGTAATGTAGTGATAATCGAATGTCTATTGTTCGAAATGAATAAAAAAAGATACCCAGTCATATGTTGCTGTGCTGATTCGCAAATAATTCAATTTCACTTTATCTTTTTACGTGTTACTTCCCATTGATCCAGTAATTTATCCTCTGACCTTTCTGTTGCCTTTTGATCCATTTCTGTTTAGCTGCTTCCACAAGTTCATCAATATAAACAGAATAGTTTAGCAGTCATCTTCTTTTTAGGATACTCCATAGCAACTACTACTTGACTACAACAAGACAGTAATACAACTTTCAAATACATGTCATCCTCGTACACCTCAAAGGGAAGAAAAATGTCATCCTCATTGGCTCAGAGCGCTGCTACTAATGCAATGAAAAGAATTACAGGTCATCATCGTAATAGTAAAATTAAGGCCATGTCTCCACTCTCTACAAGACAAGAAAATAAGAAAATGCATTTAGATAGAATTATCGAGTCTGTTGCCGATGCTAAGAAGAGACTATCTCAAACTGAATCCGTTATAAGTAATTCAAATAACAACAGTAACAACAGTTATACTAACGATAATCGTGATAATATAAGTACAAACAATATGAGGTCATCAAAAAGGAAGGCAAGAGATACAGTTGGTCCATGGAAATTGGGGAAAACACTAGGTAAAGGTTCTTCAGGTCGTGTTAGATTGGCAAAAAATGTGGAAACTGGTCAATTAGCAGCCATTAAGATTGTCTCAAAACAGAAATATATGAAACCATTAGATAAAAACTCCTCAATAAAGGAGCAACAAATGCAACAAAACAGTTATTATTCTACATCCATTTCAAATGCATCCACCACAATCACTACACAAAATCAAAAGACCAATAACAAAATGCCGATTAACCCATATGGTATTGAGCGTGAAATTGTTATTATGAAGTTAATATCACATGAAAATGTTATGGGCTTATATGAAGTTTGGGAAAATAAAAGTGAACTATTTTTGGTATTGGAATACGTTGATGGTGGTGAATTGTTTGATTATTTAGTATCTAAGAATAAATTACCTGAATCAGAAGCAGTCCATTATTTTAAACAAATCATAGAAGGCGTTTCTTATTGTCATTCTTTTAATATTGTCCATAGAGATTTAAAACCTGAAAACTTGTTGTTAGATAAGAAGAATAAAATTATCAAGATTGCTGATTTTGGTATGGCTGCTTTAGAATTACCTAATAAGTTATTGGAAACGTCCTGCGGGTCTCCACATTATGCTTCTCCTGAGATTGTGATGGGTAAACCTTATCACGGTAGTCCCAGTGACGTTTGGTCTTGTGGGGTCATTCTTTTCGCTCTTTTAACAGGGCATTTACCCTTTAATGATGATAATATCAGAAAATTGTTAATGAAAGTTCAATCTGGTAAGTTCCAAATGCCAAAGGTGTTATCACCGGAGGCTCAAGATTTGATATCGAAGATCCTTGTTGTGGATCCAACCAAGAGGATAAGGACATCTGAAATCTTAGGTCATCCATTAATTAGGAAATATGAAAAATATGATAAACTACATTGTGGTGCCACATCAACTTCTAATTTAAATAGCATGAACAGGATGAACCCATCTATCATTAATATTACCTCAAGAGGTGATATAGACGAATCTATCCTAAGAAGTTTACAAATATTGTGGCACGGTACTTCGAGGGATGTGATTATAGCAAAACTATTACAAACACCAATGTCTGAGGAAAAAATATTCTATTCTTTACTATGGCAGTACAAGCAAAGACATGCAGAATATAAGGATGTCGCTAATCAGTTAGTTGATCCCGTAGTGACAAAACCCTTGCCAAACCCTGTAGCCTCTTCTCCATCCTCCACAATACAAACTAAAGAAAAAAACAACAGCGAAGTAAGCAACTCAAATGATAAGGGAGAAGGAAAGCTGCAACAAGCTGAACAGGAAGTTAGCAAGGATACGTCTAGGGTAGATACTTCCATGAATTCTTTCTCTAAGAGTGATGTGGTAGATGAGGCAATTGCACCAAAGTTGGTACAGAAGTCTCAATTTAGTATACCGACATTGTTGAACTCAACTGATAATGAAATAGTAGAGATCCCACATTTGTCTCCAGCTGTACCAGCATTTACTGTCTCATCATCCAAAGTTTTTAAAAGAAGTGGATCCATGCTCTCAATAAACACTAAGAAGTCAATGAAACCCTCTGTGTCGAGGAAATCGTTGCATAAGTCAGAATCTCGTAAATCTCTATCACAATCTCAAAGACGTACATTACAAAACTCCGAATCAAAAAGATCCCTATATTCATTACAATCAATCTCAAAACGGTCTCTCAATCTGAATGATTTCCTTACAGATGAGAAGAAGACTTTTATACCTGTTTCGGATTTACCGCCTTTACCAAAAATTGATTCCAACAACGAGTTTGCTGTACTATGTGAACAAATCTTATTTGGCAACGCATTGGATAAAATTTTAGAAGAGGACGAGGACATCTCAAATAATGAAAAAGGGAAGGTCACTAAGATTTATGAAGATAAGCAAGATGATGATAAATTGGTTAAGTTAATCGATAATTCTAATAGTATGGTAACTTCCTCTCCAATTAAGAAACCAACAGTTGCGGAACAACCAGCATTTAACTTTAATGAAAATTTAAGACAATGCCGTGAAGGTATTTCCTCCTCTGAAGTACTTTGCATAGGACACACGTCGGGAACCATGACCTCTTCATCTCGTAATAACATTTCAGACCTAGGAAATACAATTGCATCAGATGTTCATCAACAACTGAAACCTGTTAACTCGGTAATGAGAAAACACAGAGTTACTTCTGTGCCTACAGAACAGGTCCCTTTTTCTTTAGACCCTCGTAGAAACGTCTCTCAACCTGTAAACCATAATGTTTTTGATACCTTATTGAAATCTCAAAGAAAGAAGAATTCATTTGATCTACGCAAAGATAATCAAAAGTGGTCTAGTTATACAACTAGATTAAATACTAAGAGGAGAATTATTACTCATAGCCCCCTGCCAAGAGATAAGTCATCTGTAAATATCAGTCTGCAAAAAGCTGCTTCAGTGAGTAACACAAGCGTTCTTGCCCAGTCCAGTGTACTACAACAAGTACAAAAACCATTGTTATCATTACCATCAACACTCCTGAATCAAACTGCTACATTCAAAGATTTGACACAATTCCTAAACGATGTTGAAATGAAGGATGAGATACTCCCAGATAAGGTGCCGTTAGTTTCCATTGAACGTTCATCCATGTCAACAGGAGCGACGAGGTCTGTTTCGAAAGGTTTGCATCCAAATAATGATACTTTCTTTGACGATACGGATTTGTCTTTGGCCATGGAAATTCCAACAACCACAATGACTGCTCAAATTATTCAAGTCAAGCGCAGTCTAACTTCTGTTGGGGGTAAAAGTGCCCTTTCCCCAACGCTCCAGCAAGTCAAGGAATCTCATATAAATGATAAAAGAGGGTCCATTAATATTTTTGAAGATGTTAGTACAACGAGCAACTCCGATTCTGATACCATAAACGGTGATAGTATGTCCACAGATTCCACCTCCCTAACTCACATGAATCATCGAAAAAAAGCTGTTTCTATCGATACTTTAAATACTTCTAATATGGTTTTAACACCTCAAGCTAATGTTCGAG
The DNA here is from genome assembly GCA_030571515.1 of Monosporozyma aquatica. NCBI lineage: Eukaryota > Fungi > Ascomycota > Saccharomycetes > Saccharomycetales > Saccharomycetaceae > Monosporozyma > Monosporozyma aquatica. The sequence continues at coordinate 105,906 of JAJLXW010000517.1, forward strand.
TCAGTCTATATGCGGGAAAAAGTATGCCACCAGTGAAAGACGTTGGTAATAGTATCCAACGTGAGACTACTGCCGAAATTATATCTAAGTTCCAATTAAATAATCAAGAAATTGGTACGGCAATGGATCGTGGAGAAAGACAATTAAATAATGATAAACCACGCTATTTGAATCGAAAGAATAGTGTTAGTGTTGAATCCATGTTCAAAGATTTAGAGGACGATGTTGATTCTCAGGACATCTCTGAGCGTGCTGTTGGTACCAAGGTAGAACAATATAAAGCTACTGCTAGAACGGGCGGGGGAACCAGCATGGTAGTTGATCCAGTTACTCAAAGTAAGACTACTAACCGTGTTACTATGTTGTTTGATGAAGAAGAAGAAGAGGAAGAGGAAGAGGAAGAGGAAGAGGAAGAGGAAGAGGAAGAGGAAGAGGAAGGAGTACAAGATAAGTGTAAGAATGTAGGATTAGAAAGAATGATGAATGGAACTATAGAAAAAGCCGCATCATTAAAAACTTCCTCTGCTGCCGATTCTGTATTACTGGCGGTTGAGTCAAATGTTAAAGTTATTAGTACGGTTAAAGAAACCAAGAAACAGCAAGTGAATCCAAAAGAAATGTTGAAGAAGAAAAATTCTGTCAAAATAGCAACAAATCCTGATTCCAATAAACCCAGACGAAGGTCTAATAACTGGCTTAATCGTGTGATTAAAAACATGAAATGGGGAGCTAGTAATAGCCGCGATGTGAAGAAAAATAAATCAGTTAAAATTACTAACAACTCAAGTAAATTGCATAATTTGACTCCTTCGAAGAAAAAGAAACAATATATTATTACCACCAAACAAGCTATGTTTGATGATATTCATGGTATTGCATTAAATGAAATGAGCCGGTTATCTGTTGAGTATACACTACACAAAATAAACCGAAAGAACAAAAAAGAGATCGTGGAATATTTATGTCTTTTTAAGGATCCTGACGATGAAATCAGATTTAAATTGACTATTCGTGGCGGTGATACCAATAAGGGCACTACAGTCACTATTGACTTGTTACATGGCGGTAATACTAGGAGTTATTATGATCTTGGTAGATTAATGGAAATTTTCCCATTAGAAAAGAAGATTAGGAATTATGAAGAGATCAGTGTCCAATAACTGTTATCTGGAGAAACGGAACATTATTTTAAACTTCTCCGGTCTTCGGATCTTATAGATATACTTCAAAAATATATATCTAAGTATAGTACATTTAAAAGATAGAATCTATATCTCTTAGTTTCCTAAAACAACTAAATTATTAATAATATACACATAATATCGATATATAAAGGGAATTAACGCTTACGTTGTTTCTTCCATTTAAAAGTCCTTACGCCACTCTTGACTATTTTCTTTTTTGAGCCCTTTTTCAACAATTCGTTATTATAGTTCATTTTATTTTCCAATAATAATAAATCCTTTGATCTTTCAATGTGTCTTTTAACATTGGTTGCTAATTTTAAAGATTTTCTTTGTTTCTTCTTTATATCTAATAATGGGTTTCGTATAGTGTCTTGAGACTCCAGGGAAGATAATTGTTCCATTGATAATCTGTTTTCCCTTCTGTTTAATAATTCAGAGGTAGTGTTAAAAAACTTCAATGGATCAAAATTCTTCATATCATCTTTTGATTCCACGAAGACTTTGTGCTTACCCTGGGATTCAAATTTTAGTTGTTCTTTCAATTTGCTAATCTTAGCATCCTCATTTAATCTTAAAGTTCTAATATAATTGACATCTTGTGATTTCAATAATTTCACTTGGTCATTAGTTAGACTAGAATTTGCCTCAGTAGAAGAATGTCTTGATTTGACTAAAAGACCATCTCTGCCCACATGGGCTTTATTCATAGCATGATAATATTCATCTGGATTCCTTTGTGTAACTTTTTGCTTTAAATACTTTAACGTGGTCTGTTTCTTGTGGTAATCTTGACTTCTCTTTTGATAATCTTTATGTTTCTCTAGATGACCAAATCTCTTCCTCTCATTGACTTGAGATCTCTCTCTATGCTGTTTCTTCTGGATATCATGAACCAGCTTAGCCATTTTCTAATTTTTTGGTAACTGTTTGGTTCTGCTTTGATACTTTTGGAGGTCGTTGTGCTATTAGCAAGCTTCTTTTTTTTAGCGATGGGCTTTCAGTCTTTATGGTTTCTTATTCTTTAAAAAGATAATAAAAATTTTTCCTAGTACATGAAAATTGAAAATTGCTAAGGTAAAGGCAAAATCAAGATATGATAAAAGATATGGGTGACAGTTAGTAAGAGGAGGGGTTCTTCTGACAACAATATGATATCAAGCACTCAGAGTATGGATTCTTATAGTGATCAATTGTTTATTCCAGGCAAAATTGGGTTGAAATGGGGGTTACAATGGAGAAGAAATATCATTATGTTGGGTTCTGAGGACGATCCGGGGACCCCGATCCTCCCCACATTGGAACGAATATATAAAGTGTCAGATTTAAAAGATATTAACAATAATACTACTAAGTTAAGTGATAATGTATACTTCATACCGAACTTGATTGAATGGGATATCAAAGAACAGAAATTATTATGTCATTATATAAACAATCATGGGAATAAAGCTATATTTATTGGTTATGTGCCTGATATATCATCAAAATTCAGTATAACAGACTGGTTACTACATAAATTTTGGATCTGCTGTGGTAGCACTAATATCAGTAACATTGCATGTGGATGGGAAAAAGAAACATATGACGAGCAGGAGAGTAGTACTTATATTTCTCCCAATTTGATCCAATATATTAAAGATTTAATGATTCATCTTAGAATACATAGATTGTTGGTTCAAGGTAATGGTGGTGGGATCCACACCGGAACGTTAAAGGATATGATTCTTTTATCTCAATGTATAGCTCAGGACATAGGGGGGAGAGATTACACGGTCCCATCAGACGTGAAACAAGGGCTGTTGTGGTATGCTCCCTGGCATTTGAAACTGTTGCAAGAGTCTCAATGGGATCAAGATGCCAGCTTGTTATATGGTAGTATACCCAAATACGTCCAACAGTTCCATGCAGCAGTCGCGGGCGTTCGAACGGGGCCCGCGGGTACCGAGCGTCTAATTATTAACGATATTTTATCAAAAGTGGTTCCGCCGGTTTAAAACAAAACTTTACTATTTTAATCACTCCATCATCACAAAGGTATACTTTGGGACTATATACACATACATCTGCATATACTGTAACAACAATAATGAGTATCCGATTCATGACTCCCTGCACTGTACAGTGTAATTCGTGCCAAGAGATTATCCCACCACATAGAAAGTTTAATGGGCGTAAGCAGACATTACAAGAGAAATATTTGGACAAAGTGAAAATCTATACTATCTCATTCCATTGCCCCCAATGCCATGCTGTGTTGGTATTACAAACTGATCCAAAGAGTGCAGACTATATAACTAGGTCTGGTTGCCACAGGCTGTTTGAAAAGAAACCTATCGCTGATAATAACGACAATAGCAATGCCCAGGGGAAACCAGTGGATAAAGTTGCACAGGTGGAAACTAAATTAGAACAATTACAAAGGCAGCAATCTCAAATGGATGAATTGACCAGGTTGCAAGAACTTCAATCTAGAATTCACAGAAAGGAACTTGCCACTAACGATGAAGCTTTGCCATCGACTACCACTATAACTACCACCACAATCAAACCTGATGCAAACAATGCTAATATCAAAAGCACTAAGGACAGTATTGATGATGTGGAACTTTCTTCAAATTTTTTGCAAAATTCAACAATTATGAAAAATGAAAATTCGACACCGAATTCCAACAACAACAACAACAACAACAATAAAACTGATAGTGATACTATTGATACTTTAAATTTGATTAAGTTAAGAACAACTGCAAAGTCAACTAAGCAACAACTTTCCCCATCTCTAGGTGTCATTATCAAGAAGAAAAAGAAGAACAAGGTAGTTAAAATAGCTAACCAAAAATAATCAGATCAAAACTACAAACCAAATTAATAGAACATGTCTGCTCCATATCCTTACAAATTGCAAACAGGTGAACCAAACTTACAATATGAAAAGTTTAATGGTGCCAATTTTGGTTATATGTTATGGCCTGTAGCAAAAGATACTACCGTAAAAGGTAGATTATTATTAGTCCATGGATTTGGCGAATACACCAGGATTCAATATAGATTGATGGATCAACTTTCTTTAAATGGGTTTGAATCCTTCACATTTGACCAACGTGGTGCTGGTGTCACTACAATTGATGGAGTGAAAAATCCCAAGGGAAAAACGAATGAATTTCATACTTTCAATGATTTAAACCATTTTATCGAATTAAACTTAAAACAATGTAATGAACGTCAAATTCCACTATTCTTATGGGGCCATTCCATGGGGGGTGGGATCATCCTAAATTATTCATGCCATGGAAAATACAAATCCAAAGTTTCGGGTTATATTGCATCAGCTCCCTTGATCATTTTACATCCACACACAAAGCCAAATAAAGTAACACTATGGCTATCTCCAATGTTAGCGAAATGCTTTCCTAATGTTGTAATCGATACTGGTTTGGATTTAGAAGGGATTACCACAGATCCAGATTATAGAAACTTCTTAGCTAACGATAAACCAATGAGTGTCCCGTTGTATGGTTCATTTAAACAAGTTTATGATTTTATGCGAAGAGGTCAAAAGCTTTATGATAATAGTAATAACTATGTTGGAAAAAATTATGCAAAAGAGATTCCTATTGTAATATTTCATGGTGAGAATGATACTATTAATGATCCAAAAGGTTCGCAAAAGTTTATTACTGACTGTCCTGCTAAAGATAAATTATTGAAAACCTATCTTAACATGAGACACTCCATTCTCTCCCTAGAAACTGACGAACACTTTAATATTGTCTTTAATGATTTACTGGGTTGGTTAAACCGCCATATATAATAAATACAACTTTGCTCTTTTCTTTATCTCTACTATTTACAAATAAAAGGAATAAAATAGCTCAAAGATATATATGCATCTATATAATCCATCATAGAGTCATTACCTCTTAACACTAAACCATCTACTGATACTATTATTATTCACATTACTAGTAGGTTTATTTTCGTCATCTCTACCAATAATGCGGGATGTTATACGTGAAAATCTTTTTCTTGAACTCTTATTTGTAGTGTTTTTCACACCCAAACTACTACTAGAGATGCTACCACCGAGGCTATTCGTTAATGAACCCTTCCTCGATGGAATTTTATTACCATTGAAATTGAGAACTTCTTCATCTTGCAAAGCACACAATTCCTTGTAGTTAAATATATCATTTTCATCAAACATTCTCTCGCTGTATTCATTAATACCATTGATATCGATAATCACTTCAGTAATGTCACCATGGTTATTCAATTTATCTCCCTCGACACGGTTGAGGTACATGGAATTGCACAGACACTTGATATATTCAGTATTCTGAATGGTATCACTACTTGGATACTCAAAACCTTTAAACATAGTCACTAGATGGTTCAGTTTATATCGTAAGAGCATAGCTTCTTGCTTGATTTCCTCTGGAGTGCTTCTTGATATCTGAGAGCTACCCTTGTCATAACTTGGAAAGGAATCAGTAATTTGTAACTGTGACTTAAATTCATTCCCAAATATTTCTGTATTATCTTCTAAAATGTTTTCAAATTCTAATTCACCAATCGCCACTCGGTCTATATCACCCATTTCTTCTGTGCGATCATCATCACTGAGTACCTTGATTAATTCTGTTTCATTACATTTGACATCAATCAGGAATGGATTGTCCAAACAGTCATGATTGCTGTTGACTCTTTTGATTCTCTGATTTACATCTCTAAATTTTCTTGGAGTAAAATCTAGTTTCTTCTCAGTTACTTTCCCCACATAATCAATTAATTCATTCCTATGTTTATCAATAAAAGACAGATTCATCCTAGCCAACCAGGACTCTTTTGATCCAAATGGCCTTAATACAGAGAAACTAAGAAGAACTTTACCTAGGATTGTTAAATTACGCCTCATTGTTTCAGAAGAATGGCCAGGAATCAGCCTAAATAGTTGCGGGTTTAATATTATAGGACAAAAAAATCTTAAAAACAATACACTGGAGATGCAATACAGCGTAATATCTTGTAGCTTATCTCTGTCTAAGCAATTCATTTCTAGCTGTTGCCTAACTATCTTTAAAATTTGTTTTATGCCATGGGGCATGTCATTACTTGTTGTATGGATTTCATGCCAAATTTTCTTTAACCAATGCAAAAGATTCTTCTCATTAACTTTTATATGCTCATTGATCTCCATATCATTTTTTAGCTTAAGCCTATGAGGGTCGAGTTCGAATGATATATCATCTGCATTCACTATTAAGTCTTTCAGAACTTTACCAACTGTACAGAATAAATAATCCTCTCCGATGCGGTTAAAGTACTTCTCCACCGACAGCGTAAATATGGAGTTACTCCTAAATATGGAGTTAAATACTAGAGAATTACTATTCGCTCGTTTCATTTCGAAACTAACCAGACTTTGGAACCAATCAATCTCCCTATTGTAATATTGGAATATATTTAATGTAATTCTTGAAAGTGTCCTCAGCAGATCTAGTTTTTCTTCCAACCTTTCATTAATAAGGCTAACGAGGGAATTCATTGGACATCTGAGCAGTAGTGATTCCAATTTTGAAAAATTAGAGTCTGACAGCACCAGCTGTAGGTTATTCTCGATCTTGAGGCATAAATTACCGATCTGAAAGTTAGCATTCCTTATATCGTACAAGGGAAGTCGTCTTTCTTTTTTATATTTACCAGTATTGAGCACTTCTTGATTGAAATTTATTTCACTTAAAATTTCGCACCTTTCACTCCCTGACGGCTCAGTAACAGTATGTACAATTCTCAATCTCATATCAAAAATGGGGAGGTCATCATATATGTCAAATTCTTCTCTCCAAAACGGTATATTCGTATTGAATACTGTGGCAGTTTGGGCAATAAGCTGGTCATTTAACCAAAGCTCAATACTCAGTCCAAAATTTCCAGCTGAGCCAAGACTAATTCCTTCTAGGTTTGCCTCCAGGATATAAATTGTTAATGGGTTGGAAATACCCAATTGATTAGAAGGGTTGATATTACTTAAAGATAGCTTCTCATCAATTGAAAAACAACGTAATGCTAAATACCATTGATGCATATCTTTTTTTGACGGGAAGCGCATTAATATATCCTCATGTATCAAGTGTGGTCTATTATTTTGTTCCTTTATTAGAAAATGGCTATTCATTTTAAATCGTTTCCTCAAAGCTGTGTTTTTACTCAAAAGAAGACAAAAGGCTTCTCCCATTAGCGTCGTGCTTACAATTTTGATCTCGGATTTGAGTAATTTTGTTATGTCAATAGAATATATTAAACTTCCATCAATCTGAGAGAGAAGATTTATTGTTCCATCTGCTCGAAGGACACCCATGGATGGAAACCACTTCCAACCTTGTCGCTGGGAATGTCGAAGAAATTTAAGAGAGTTTGGGTCTATATTATTGTTGTTATTATTTATGGTACTCGCACTATTCACATTTGTTGTGTAGATATGTTTGTTGGCAGGTTCAGGCCCAAAAATCTTCAGTTGACATATATTACTATTCAATAACGTTTCTCTGTTCAATTTAGAGTGATTATGGTACTTCAGAAGAGATAGCTTATTGAAGAGGCCAGTTGGTTTCATCGAACTCCACCACGTAAGAACAATTAATAACTCTTTGAATTTGGAGGTGGATGATACTTTTAAATAGTAATTATTAGATTCTGGTGATGATGTCTCTATATGGATTATTGGGACTATATTTTGCGACTTCAATAATCTAATAGTAGAACCCTGTAGATTTTTAATTATTAAATGATGGGAAGTTGTATCTAGGAGGGTTGTTGAATTATCCGGTGCTAATGGATTTAACGAGGATGAGGAATTGATTTTATCCATATCTTTCTGGTTCACAGCATGAGCCAAGGAGCCCATCTCTGTCACTTGAAGAAAATGGGTTTTCCATTCACCTGTAAATAACTTGCTACACCATCGGATCTGGCCCAGGAATATACCCTTGTTCTGTATGATGCATCTTACATAGTCCTCCACTGAAAATTGCTGCTGTAATGTGCTGATCGAATTAGTTAACGCTTCAGCCATCCGTAGAAACTATCGAAGGACAAGTAGGGAAAGATGAAGACAGATGCTTAAAAAACAAAAGGAAATGCTTAAGGTGTAAGTTTCTACTCCCCAAAATTGACTCTTGGTAATTTTTTCTTGATCTTGGTAGTAAGTAACTTTTAGTTTCGTTAAGCCTGCGTTGTCTAAAGTGGTCTCTTACCATCATATGGAACCATTGTGAGTTTCTTTCTTTTCATGAATTTTAGATTTTCAATTTTTTGTGTTAATTTTTTGAAATTTAGTGTATACTGAATAAGCTTGCTTGACTGAGTAGCATAGCAACTATGCTGGAACCTGAATAAAGAGGGGAGATATTTTCATGTATTCTTCTTATTGAAAATTGATTTTTCTTAGAGGAGCTTTTTGGACCAGTTAGTAAAGGTCCAAAGGGATAAAAAAAAAAAATTAGGACAATGCTATCCTTTTCTTGGTTTCTTATTGGTTTCTTTGAACCTTCAGAGACCCCAGTCTGTAAGAACTGACTTTTCTGAAATTTATGAAGTGTGTTAAGTTTTTGCTTTAATGGAGCAAAAAATCATTTCGCAAGGGTTAATTCCCAACATCAATTGATAGATTTTTTTGTGAACTCCACTTTACCATAAGAAAAGAGCATAAACAATTTTATAATCATCACTCATGCTTGGATAATCTCGAATAGATATGAGGTGCTAACATAACAGGGACCAAAGGAACTTACTTTTAGTATAAATATTATCATCAACTTGTCACAAGCAGTGGGGGAGGTAGCTATCTTTAAAAGCAGATTAGCAGATAAAGTTATGAACTTATTTGATTATCTGTTCGTATAAATTTATTAAAGTGGATTAGAAGAAAGATATCACTTCTTTTTTGCCCAATAAGGGTAGCAAACAATTTGATGAAGATACCAGAAAGTATCCATTAACACCTATGCTCTAAATCAGTTTAAGTCTTATTGTACATGTGGAATTACACATTCCATACAACCTGCATCTAAAGCTTGGTCGGAGACAGCGAGTATTAAAGTTGATGTGTCAGCATCAGTGATGTTAGATACTGAATTGGAACTCATAGTGGAAATGTATTTTTTAAGAACTTAAGTAGTTCCTGTAAGCATTAGGTATATAACTTACATACAATAAGTAATAATATACAAGTAATGAACATATGTAGTATACAGAAGGGGAAATATTTATCTCTGATGAAGTATTTCTTTTTATGTTACACAAAATATTGGTGAAAGAAAAATTCCCTCACAATGGAATTCTTCTCTCAATGATCAGATCTTGAGTCTGGTTAAGGCTCAACACGGTATGTGGTGTATTCTTTGGAACCATCTTTCAAGCAGTCGAAAAACTTGGAAATTCTGTCAAAGCGATAAGCTTCCTTATTGTCATTTACCTAAAGAAAATTTTTTTTTTTACCATTTCCTAAAAGAGTAATTCTAAAATTAACCAATTTTTTAAAATTTTATTTTCGAATTTTTCGTTAACAATTATATTAATAGTTTTTAACAGTTTATCATTACTTTATATTTATTTGTATGCTTATATATTTATGGGAAAATAAAATAAAACTATTTTAAAAATTTCCTAAAAATATTTAATATTATTTTTTATTTATCAGGTGATTATTAATATCGTTCTTTGTGATCTTTTTTGGAAGGAGAGGAAAAAGTCGCCATATTTTGTGGAGGAACAACCAGAAATTATAAATATGTCTTTCCCGTTACCTGTATAAAGAGTTAAACCTTTCTTTCCATTTTCATTGGCAAAAAGGCGAGAGTATAGTTCAGCTGGTTGGGAAAGTAAGCGTAGGGGAAACTTTCCACTTTAAAGGAGGTTTGGCTGTGATAAATGTTGTGATACAAGGTAGATTATCCTTTCGTACGTGACTAAGATATATCACGTGATTAATGGAAATTTTCCAGAGAAAATTTCTTATATAAAAAAGAATGTTTGATTTACATTCGTTCACTCTACATGTAGCATATAAAAGAGATAAAAGGCTGTAAGTTATTATAATAGTACCTAAAGCGATATTGTTACACTATATATTATAATGGCAAGCTTAAATTTGACCTTTAGTCAAGCTCTTACAAATTCACACTATTTATGACGAAAAGTAGAGAGAAAAATACCTTGCACCTTTAAAATTTTTAAGGTTGAAATGCCCCGTCGTTACGCATTTGCGGGAATTATTACGGTATTTTTCCGTAATGTAAGATGGGATATAATGGGTACTTCAAAGTTACAACAGATTTCCCACATTATTTTGTGATTTCAACTAGTATGCATTCGCAAGTTATTTACAAAACAGGCTAGTTTGCTGCAAGATTGATTTATATATGTTCAGATTGTTGTTTTTCCTTTACTTTAATACTGAAGCAAGGAACTATTGCAGTTGATATCCTTTAAAAATTTAGTGTTAGGGAAGAAGACAAACCATACTGTGCTACTTATTTTACCAATAATGAAAACAAATGGAAGTACCTGAACAATAAAAAATTATATATTAACCTATGCTCTATTGATATTTTCTGTATCTTTTTCGTGTAATTTTTTGCAGGTCTTAGCAATTTATCATATTTTATGTCAAATGATTTTTTTACTTATCTAAGCTCATATACTATTCAATACTTTAGAATGGTCCTCCAATTTCCTCTTGTAAGGGATATGTAATAAACGTAACTGTGCATATTAACAGAGATTAGTACGGACGCCTAAGTTCTTCTTTTTGTATATATACTATCATATAATAACATCCTCCTTTCATTTTTTAATATGAATAACGGCAAAGTTAATGAATTATCAGCCTCATGTCAGCCATAGTTTTGTTCAACTATTGACCGCAATGGCAAAAGTAGACCAAGCGTCATTTTATTTTCCTTGAGAAGCTCAGTGAGCCAAAAATGTGAGCATGATAATTTTGGAATAATTTCCTTCATATTACTTTACCAACAAATATAGCTGTCGTATGTTATTTCTTGATAGTTACACCTGATATTAGAGTGATAAGCGTTGCACAGCATCTTGTAAAGGAAACCAATGATGCATATCAGAGCGGAAATACAAAAACTTCCTTTTATTCTAGTTATCGGAAGCAGGAAGATGCAAGATTTCATAACTATTAAATAAATACTCACATCCTCAAAAGAGAAACAAAGCCAAGCATACTGCCTACGTAGGGGCCCATATTGGAAAGGACAGGTTGTTAAGGAAATCTACCTTTTTCTAGCATTTACTAACCCTTTTCATCAAGGTAAACACGATAGCACTATGAGATAATATTCTTCAGGTGATGAATCCCAGACAGAGAACCATTGGACCAGTGATTCTTCAAGAGACATCGGTTTATTCAAGGGTTTTGGGTATCAGTTTTTCTATAATTGACTTCCAGCCAAAAAACTTAGCTTTAGCCGTTTTAAAAAAAAATATATACGTGTTTGATGTATCACTGATATAGATAACAAAGAAGGTTCCCAATAGAAAAGTAAGGTCTATACAATTGATTAAGAAAATCAAAATGATTACTAATCCTATTCTAGATGAATACTTCTCCAGTCTTCTAATGACGAATATTATCACATATGAAGATTTTGTTAAATGCCTTGAGGATTCGAACATTATAGCATCCCCAGATGAATTCCATCGCTGGTATTCAGCGCTTCAATCGCGAGATAACAATCTTTTAGACCAAATTTATAGCGCCACCAACGAAATATTGTCTATTTTCAACCAAATAAACATATCTGAATTTACTGAAAGGGAAATGAAACAGTATCTTACGCTACAGACTTTTATTAATAACCTATACGATATGGGTTCACTTTTAGATCAAAGATTGGCTTATATAAATGCAGAAATTGAAAATTATTCCAAAATTTTACATAAATCTCACAAACAATTACAATTACTAAGCCCAGCTACCAGTGCAGTTGATAATGGGAACTTTAACAAATTATTAGATAAATTAAATAGATTGCAAATAACTATTAAAAAATTACCAGAATAAGTTATATAATATATCTATAAATTTTATGGAACAGGCTATAATTGTTAAGGATTTAGCAACAGGTATTCTTACTGAGCGTAGCTATATTAATATTGTCCTCACCCAACCACTGAAACACTTCATATTTTGAATTCAGGGTTTTATTGTTATGCATACAATAACTGTCCCCACTATCGGCTCGTAGGCTGCCAGTCAAGCTCATCGGCTTGATAAATATACATCTCTTGATCCTGGAATGAACTAATGCCATGGAACACATTGAGCATGGTTCATGTGTTGTATATACATCATAGTTTAAACATAAATAGGATGTTAGTTGTGGATCTATCGTGTCACTCAGTACTTGTTTCTTTTGTAATTCAGCTACTTTTTTGATTCCACACATGATACTGTGATCTAGGCTACATCTATCTTCACCTAACCGTTCGTCGACAGCAATTATTTTTGTAGCCTTACTCTTAGGATCAACAAAAGCTGATACAATCGGGTAAGGATTGGATTGGCTGGATTCCTGTTTGCTGATGTTTGCAATTTCTTTTATCATGGCTTCAATAAACTCCATATCAAAGATATAATCATTTAAGACTTGGTCGTTTGGGTTACCATTCCATGTTAGAGGCCAATATTCTTCTGACCATTTTTTTACAAGTTCTTTTGTAACTGGCCCAAAGCGTGGGACTAAAGTCATACCGCTTAACGTATTATAAATGATATCAGCGGTTGATAATAAATCAATTACTATGTTTCTCTCTTCAATGTACTCTACTGAAAATAATATAACTTGTAATGCTGATGAATCTTTCGTTTTTCTTATCCTCTTAATATGCCGCATAGATACGGGATCTTTATCCTGGTGAGATCGTATAAGAGCAATAATTTTCTTTGAATCCCGTGGAATGATTTCTACACTCCATACTGCCGTTAGTTCTGGCACATTTGAGTTTTTGTAATCTTTAATCTGTAATAGTTTATCTTCAATGACACATTTCTTATAATCGATCTTTAATGGATTGTGAATCTTTTTGACCATACTGTTCGGGGAGCAAAATCAAATGGTAGTATAAATGGGATTTAACTGCTTTGAGAGACTTGTAGGGTATGTCTGATTGCAATTAAGTTATAGTACCAGTTTTCCTTGCTCATCGCTCTTATTGGCGTACTTTGTTTTTTTCAATATTTTCATTTCTGGAAAATGCAAACTAGTTGTACGTCAATGAATGAAGGAATTACTCACATAATCTCGGCAGTCTTCATAATAAAAATGGAAAAATGAAACGTACAGGGAATGAGAAGATATTTGTAATAGATTACATATTATTTATTCTATCTAAAAAGAAGTATAATTTCTGTCTCAACAGTACTTATAACGAAAGCAGTAGTTCAATAGTTATTCAGGAAAATATTACTATAAAAGTATGGACGTATAGGATCAATTCGAACTTCCCTTTTAATATAGCTTACAGCTCATGTCGGTCCGGAACAGAGGAGAGAAGGTTAGTTTTGCCGTAGACTAGAGAACATTATTTAAAAAAATATTTGAGATACTTCAAATAAAACGATTCTTTTTTTACTTCGTAAATTGTAACACAGTGTAGTGGTTTTTTACCGGTTTCTTTAATTTTATTCTTTCTTTAAATCTGGTTCAAATTCTACCTGAAGATCTCTATATCAACTAGATAGCAAAATGACGTTATATATTATACTGGATAAGGGATATAACACTTTAAGGTTTAAACAACTAATAAGTGTAAAATAATGGTAAATGAATGTATATATTCTTAGGGTTTGATATAAAAGTTATATAAAGATAAGTATATGTGTTATT
>JAJLXW010000517.1:120023-141680 GCA_030571515.1 Monosporozyma aquatica
ATGTGTTATTTCAAAACATCGTCGAATGAAATATAAATTTTTCCATTTTCAAAATCTCATGTTGTATTTGAAAAATACGACAACATGGATGTTTTTCTTTTAAAGAAGTCCCTCGTATTAAAAACGGCACAAGTATTTTTATAAGTGGACACCATCTCATGTTTTCGTTATATCTTTTCCAAAAAGCAAGTTCCTTTTCACAAAAATTAAAACTTTTGCTGAGGAGAAAAAGTTATTTTACAGAATGAAAACTCCGGCAAAACTAAGCTTTTTTGGCTTCAAAATCTTTGTACACATAGAAGAGGAATATATCCATTTATTAGTATAATTATACCTTTATAGACCTTTGACAACTAATTAAAACTATACACTATTTTTCCTGTTTAAGATAAAGTTAAACTGCATCAACAGACTCAAATTCCATAATACATAATTCCTAAATCCCGGATTATTATTACAAAACTCTTGAATTTTCTCAATTTCACGGAAAACATAATCTCTTGGTGAGATTATCAGTTTGATATGTGACCGAAAGAGATATGTAAATTTGATATCTCTCTAATTTACGTAAGAAAATACTTCTACAAAAAGCAGCTGTTTTGAGCTTTTAGATAAATTTTATCCACAGCGGAGGGGCAAACTTTTTATTCAAATGAAAACAGATAAGATCCGAGTACCCGATCACTCAGGTAACTTTCATAGAAAACCAAAAGTAGAACCCGTCTTTTAATAAATTAATATATCATACCTCTACAAGTACCTAAACCCATTGTGGAATTTTCCCAAACATACCGAGAGTTTTCAATTACTACTAGAATAATGTTTTCCCCATTTACTAGTTTCAGTTCTCTCGGTTATTTTTACATAAGGTAGTCCATATATAATATCTAACATATATTAAAGGTCATGGTTTTTCACAAATGGACTGACGTTTTCGCATTACTTCTACCAATCCCCCTTCTCAACATCACTAATGTTCAACTTATATAATACATTTTTACTTTCTTTATGAAGGTTTTGATTAATAACGAAAAGAAACTTTTATGGCCTTTATTAACTAGCAGATGTTTTACTACCTAAGGTGAATCAGATGAGAAAACCATGCAAATAGACAACATCTGTTAATTGAAAACACCATGATTTTATGTATTGAATTTTTGGTGCAATAATTTTCAAATGCAATAACAATGGTTATACAGTACAATCAATCATTATATAGGAGTCCTTGGATATATATATTAGATGCTTCCTACAAAGTTACTTCTTAAATTTTCTGCATCCTTTTGCTGTCTTTGTTTTTCAATGGCTTCTACACCGCCTGACTTCTTCAATGAAGAATTTTCAACGAAGGTTCCTAATTCATCCTTAAACTCGTCATGTTCCTTGTATACCTTTTCCTTTTCCCATAATTTTTCTGCTCTTTCAATCGCGTCTTGCCTACTTTCGTGATTGGGATTTAACGATTGAACTGCAAGTAACATCTGTTCCCTAACCTCATTAAAAGTACCAGGTTTTAACAACGGAAGCACAGGTGCCGCCGTCTTTGATTTTGTAGGGTTTTTATCCTTCTCCTCACAACATAACTTAACCAAATCGAAGGTTTCTGAGGTACGATGTAAATCTTCTTTCAAATCTGCAATTAAATCTTCTTGGAGAGATAAGAATTGTTGTTCTTCACAAACTTTATCCAATTCATCTTCCCATATCTTCTTCCAATGTGGCTTTTCAGTATCGAGGAACTTTTGCATATTCTGAAGGTCTTTTTCCGCTGCGTTTATCTCCTTCAATAACAGATCCAATCTTTTACCTGACGGCCTTGCACCGCGATCGGCAACATCCTTCCTCAAGATCTCAATCAAATCTTGCAAATCATCTACCCTACTTAATAAACTTTCTGATATGTCCCCTAGTTTATCTTGTGATTTCTCCACATATGTGTTAGAAGCAGCTAAGGTACTGTTAGTATTATATGGGCTGTTCTTAAAATCTTCGAGCTTTGCAAGCATATCGGTAACCCTCTTGTCAGTTTCCTTTTTGTTACTTGTGTAAATCTGCTTCAATACAGATAATTGGTATCGCATCTGCTCTTCATCAATACCAGTTTCTCTTGAAGAATCCAGCAAAATCTCCTTTGAGGATAAAGAATTATCTGGTGAAATAATATTTTCGTGTTGACTACCAATAACGTCAAGTAACTGATTGTGTAATTTCTTAATCTCGCCTTTCACTTCTTTCATAAAGTCATTGAAATATCTTTCCATCTCAGTTCCTCCCTTTTGAGATCGGAGTTCTATAACTGACCCATCTTTTAGGTCTTTAATATTATGTTCTTCAAGCTCATAAAATTCTGAATATACAGGGTCCCTAATGTAAATATCTGGGAAGTTTTCACTCCCCGGAGAATAGGCGAATCTTTCTACAAATAATAATCTCAAACTATTTAAAGAGGTTAGTTTGGGAGTAGAGCATTTCTTGGTTTTGCCAGCTATTTTCAGGAATAGTGTATATCTACTGTTAGTATCGTTAGAATGCACAGCAGTATCGTTTGGCTCAATACCCCTTCGATGGTGGTTAGTTATATCTGTATGTTTGTTATTGGTGTCGAATCTGTTATCATCTGGCACGTCTGATCCGTCTGCGGGGGGAACAATTATAGGAATATTGGCTGCTGCCATTGCGTCAGATGTTGATTGGCTTGTTAGTTTGGCCATATGATATGCAGAATATCTTTTAGAGGCCCGTCTTTGAATCGTTGTACCCTTTTTTAACTGTGACAGAGCATCGTTGTTTTCAGATTCGATATTGTAATTTTTTGGAACTACTAAAGTCTTAGCAGAATCTGTTGGTAAGTGATGATCGTCATTCTCCTTTGGGTCCGCGGTTTCCTCGTCACTATTTTGGGGTACCGAATCTTTAGTAGCACTCTCGTGAATACGCAGGGTACTATTTTCTTGTAAGGATGTTGGAGACATCAAGGAAATAGCACTTACTGTGGATGCATTTCTGACATGCTCTCGATTTTGGTTCACCATGTGTTGATCTTTCTTCATGGTTTTAAGAAATGCTTGTTTTGTTTTTAATTTATCTAATAATGTAACAATGATTTCTCTTATTCGGGGCAAATATTTATTAAGTGTATCATCACAAGCTCGTTCTCTTAAGGCTAATTCTAGTACACGACGTAACTGCATTGGGACATCTCCCAAATCGGTTACGCTAACACCATGCTGTGCAAAATATTTGGAAACTAGCTTGAAATCGTTACCCAACTGAACATATGCATCTGAGACACCTTTTCCACCAACTGCCCCCTTAGACCATTGTGTCAATACCTGAAGGAGATGTTTCGTAGACATAAGTAACTTTGTGACGGTTGTCTCTATACTGGACGACCTCGAGGAAGAAGAGGACATCCTTGAGATATTTGAGCTACGTTCACCATTCGTTGTCATGTTATAGTAACTCTTGCTAAGCACTGAAAAGCCGGGTTGCAATGTAGTGTAATTAGCTTATGTCTAATCAGCAATGATTATCCATATATATGTCCTCTGGTCCTTCAGAATTGTGTATTTTTCCCCACATGAGTTTTTTATTCAACTACGGTTTGTTTACTTTTGAAATATTTCTCCAAAGTGCTCTTTCTGGAAAAAAAGACACTATGAAAAATTAAAGATTACACGACAAAACAGGTCATCGCTGAATGAAATGCAATGAGAACTTCACAATTCCTCAACAACATCTGTGCTGACCCAACTACTGTTTCTGTCATTTCATAGTTGAACAGTGGTGATTAACTTCATATTTATATCCTAGGAGAGCAAGTAGGACTCCTAGAAGATGGATGAGGATCCTGTTGACGATGTAATTCCTGATTCTCAAGAAACCACATCTCAAGAAAATGAACATACGGATATCTTTAAAGGTAGAGAGGATGAGAGCATAGATTTATCAGGTAGGCAAGACCCTGGTTTTATAGATGATGTCAACTCATTTGAGCCTATCTGTGCAACTTCAGATTCTCGCAACAAGGAAGAACCCATACGACAGGAGATCAATAGTTCGAGTAATATAGAGAAGGCTTCAAATGACCGAACAACCCTTTTGGACCATACTTCATACGTACCAAGGCGATTTCTAAGAAAAAGAACGGCTATCCAGAGGATGCCATACAGTTTGGAAAGAATCAAACACAGACAATTACTAGAAGGGTATGATGTATCCGCATTTGATACTGTATCTAACCAAGTAGACATTTCAATTTTGGAGAGTAGAAAGGAGAAGGAAATAACAGATGCAAGAGCAGACCGCCTTGCATCCAATGACGTTATCTTAGGTCAAGGTGATGGTTTCTTTGAATATAATTCAGATATATCTTCTATTGATGATAATAATTTATCTGATCCCGATGATTATGACATCAGTATCCAGGAACAAAATGACCCACTCCATGGACAAATTCCTCTAACAAATACCTCATATCCTTCTGAAGACAATCAAATAGGTAACCTAAACGTCTCCGATACTGAGGATGGAGATGATATTTTATTTAGAGGTAAGAGGTTGAAGGTAAAAACTGGTTATCGTGGTATCCTACCTAAAATGGTCTGGGAAAAAGAGCTTTCCTCAGTTGGTAAAAAAAAAGGAGCTCTAAAAAAGCATTTGTCACCTGTTGGCGGTAAGGGAGTTGCTAAAAAGAAGAAACATTATACAAGTTCAAACCAGGATAGTTCTCTCTTGGCTGAATTAATTACTGATGATGTAGACAACGGTAGAACTAACGATTTGAGTATATATCATTCAGTTGAACGGAATGGAGATAACATTTCTGAATTAACCGAACTGGATAAATATTATCGCGCAAGGTATGATGATAATTATTCCACTGATTCTTCTTTCGATGATTCCTCGGAGTACACTAGCTTATTCGAACCTAATGACGATAAAATGACTATTGGAGATGATAAAAGTAATAATATAGGCGCTACTACCAATACTATGAATGTCCCCCAACTGACTTCCCAATACAATGACAATAGGTATGCTTTAGAGGATAATGGGAGTGAAATAAATCCATTATTAGCTTCTTACTCAAGGTCAAAAAAAGATAGAGCACCACGTACTAATAGCTTGTACACGGTATCTAAGAGACCAACGTCTGTTAGAGAGAAGATATCAACTGGTCGTATGAAAGCAAACGTAATAAAACGTATATCAGTTAAAAATTATAACGGGAGACAACCTATAATCAGCATCCGTAGCCATACCCTCACTAAAGGGCGAACAATAGAACAGCAAAGACCTTATATAGAGCAACCTGGAATTACTTCTAGGAAAAAGAAGAAGGAGAGAAAGGAAAACCAATATATTGCCAATAGGAATATGACCGTTTACAACATAGTAGTGGAAGCAAGTACTGGCAACTTTGGTACCAAACCACATAGGAGAACTCCTACATCCTTAAAGGATGTTGTACCAAGAGAGGTAATCACAATCCCAGAAACACCGTCATTAGAAGTATTGGACGTTTTTTACAAACAGAGTACTTTAGTACCGCCAGAAACCATCTCTTTTTCACTTAACAATAGGGAATTTACATTGTCTAGATTTAATGCCAATGAAATTGAAGGGAAATTGGAGAGAATTTTTAGTAGTATCATTGGGGAAGGATCTTCTGAAGCCTCACTTCTTGAAATATTCAAGCAAATTACTAACTTCTTATGGCAATTAAATCTACCCACTTTACGGACAACCATAGAACAGTTTCATTTAAATTTTCGTGAAAAATTAAATTCTCTAAGACAGAATGCAAAACCAATCCATTTTTATATATTAGCTGCTTGCCAGTTAATGCTTTTGGAGGTATCCAAGTATTCAAACATCTCATTAACCTATAAAGAAAAAATAGAGCAAGCCATACTCAATCATACTGCTTCCTTCTTTTCCATTCTTTCAGTTTGTTATGAGAAGATTCAAACAGGAAATACAGAACTTTTAAACCAAAGCTATGATATGCTGGCTACTATTATAGACGCTCTTGCAAAGAAAGATATGCTCTGGACTATATTTAGCGAGAAGAAATTTGTTCCAGAGGTAGTGCGTTTTCTAACTAACATTTTCCCTACCAGAGAAGCTCAATGGGATGTTATTAAGATTGGTAACGATTTCTCCAGTCTTAGAAAAACGATTTCGTTACTCATTTATTGCCATGATAAGCTTCAGTGGAAAATACAGGACTCTGTTATTTTAAAACTGCATGATATTTTTAAAACAGGGCGATTTGGTGATTTTCAGGAAGAACGACCGTTGTCCAACAAAAATAAAGTAAGAACAAATCCGGAGAGAGTTTACGCTTGTAAAACGACATTTAATGGCTATTTGTTATTGCTAAGCCGTATGAAGATATCGAACTCACTTCTAGAGAAGCTCACTCCTATTAGCAGGATGACAAAGGATGATACAATACCAGCAATAATAAATCGTCTCAATCTCTTGGCATTGTTAGCTTTTAAGTCAAACATTAATTACACGAGCAGGTTCGAACTGATAATATCTCAGCTGCTAGAGATGAACTTTATTACCAACAAATCTCCACAGGATGTCAAGCATATCAACGAATCAATATTAAATGCTGTTATTTTCTTCATCCTTAATAATGCTAAGAAAAAAATAAACATGAAGTACAGTGTACTATCCATGGTATACCAACATATCACTTGTATTTCACATATTAGAAAACCATTACTCGTGATGTTCTTAGTGCGATTACGCCAGATAGTAGCAAAATACAAGGATATTTGGAAAAAGATCAGCAAATTGCTTTTTAAGTGTTTTACTACGGGGGAAAAGGTGTTAGATGATACCGAGATATTCTCTATATTCTTAGAACTGTATATGCATAATCTTACCGAGACCAATCCTAAATGGATACACACCAATCTTTTCCCACTACTAAAAGAGCGGGCAGAGACATCTATCGTCTGGGTTGAAATTTACTGCCAAATCGGTGCATACCTCATCAAAAATGGTGAATTGAGCTGGTGGCAATTTTTAACCTTTAATGGATTAGATAAGGAGCAAAATATCAGGTATTATTACAACTATAAAGTGGTCGAATTATGTGACTTTGTATCCTTTAATAACCTTCAAAGAGATTTTTATAGCCTCCTAGTAGATGATATTGATATGTCCACTAATGACCCATATTTCTGGCAGTTTTGTAAGAGGTTATTACAAAAAACTGAGAGTAATACTATCGATTTCGCTGCTGACGATCAGAGCTTAATTAATTGTTTACCATTATGGAGGAAATTGTTTAAGAAGTTGGGAAATATGCATTATAATGACCTGATCCGGTCACTAGTACGTAAAATATCACTAATGTACTCAAATAACATTATTACAACTAAGTGCATGCATAATATAGTTATTTTCCTTGATGCTAAATTTACAGAGTTCTTGCAAGACATGAAGGAATTCAGCCACCTAAGAACTATCTTTAATATATCAAATCAGGAAATTGAGAATAATAAGTTCAAAGATAAACTAAGATCTTTACCAGATCTAGCGGAACAAGTGATTTACATTACAAAATGCGTAGTAGATGCTGATGATCAAGAGATATCCGAGAAGAAAATACTGTCATTATTTTCTTCTCCAAAAACAATTGATTTGGACGCATACAAGATCCTTACCATAGCCATTATGGGTAATAGTGTAAATGGTGCTTATTACGAAACAGATGATTTTGGAATGAAGACTAAGGTATCCCATCTCTTTCTTCGTATTATAATAAAAGCCAACCTAGAAAGATTTTACCAACTAGAAAAGGGCGAGTATTTGGAGCTGTTCAACATGGCTCGGTTTTTGTATATGTTTTTCGACTTTACAGCGAGGGTTTCCCCAGTATACTCCTTGTTTATTAACGATTGTCGGAGATTCATAGCTCAGATGACGAGCATAAGTATGGGCTTCATCGAGGGCCGCATTCTATCTGAAATTACTCGGCATCAGAATCATTCCATGAGCCTAGAAGCAATAGCTGAATATATGGATGTACCTTCAAAAGATGTTATCGACAAACTTAACGATCTATATGGAAAACATAAAGAGGAATTACGGTGGTAGCGTTGACAATAACCTTTTAAATTAGTAATATGATGACAATATATTTAATACCAGTCTTTGGGAAGCTGGACTTTCGGATGTGGATACGCCAATATGCATAGGACAATCAAGGGGGTTATATTATTGTATGGCAGTATATAATCGAATATACATAACTTTTTATAGAAATTTCATTTAATGGACGCTATTCTAAATGATAAAAAATGAAAACTACGTAAGTGTCATAATCAAGGAAAACTGGTGTGTAAAGTATGACTGCTAGAGTGAAAAATACCCGATTGTTAATATATTTCAATAAAAGAAAGATGATGTGCCCCATACTTCATGCATACCTCAGACGTATATTTTTTGGCACAGAGTCTTGTTCTATTAATGATGCTATTTGCTTCATGATCAGTAGGGAAGTTTTCATTAATATACTTCTTTTTGTAAATGCCTAAGATATAATTCAATATTCCTTTAACAACCACATGTTTTGATATTGCATCCGCTTCACTAATGGTAACAGTCATATAATCTTCAAAGGATTGTTTGGATAAGGCCTGTGATTTAATATACCAAGATACAATAGAATTTGGGGTAAGAACATTTTTAGTTTTGCAATTTTTGCCTGTCATATCGTAATTCATCGGCTCAATACCAAAATCTACCCCCGGAGATATGAGTTCCAAATGATAGATGCCCTTTTCTTCAATCATTACTACAAGAGCAGGTCTGTAAAAATGGGGTCCGCAACCGCAATTTTCTGTATGTGTCTTTGAAAAGGATACCCAAATATTTTTACCATTCACCTCAGGTAGTGTATGAGGCAATGGAACAAATTGGGTACCACCTCTGAGATCCTCATCTATATTGTCAGCTGATAATTGTAAGGTTTTTGCCGTAAAAGTTTCCTCACACTGACCATCATCAAGGGAACAGTGGAAGATTCTTAGTGGACTGAAGCTATAAACAAAGTGAATATAACCGAGGGGAGACTGACTGAAATCATCATCGATGCCAGGTAAGAAAAATGGTGTCCAATTCTTTTCAACCTCATGGAGTTGTTCCCCATTAGTAAGTTGGAATTTAACTGCAGTAGAAGCACATCTATGTGGGAATAGTGAGTAAATTCTTCGATTTTCGCCATCATCTAAGTTGAAAATAATGATGATTTCTTCTTGTTCATTTATATTATTTTCTTGCATAATAATGTGTGGATCTTCAGGACCACTGAGGCTATCCCTCAGTTTATAATCCAAATTAAGTACTGTTGGATAAGTGAAAAAATATTTATTTAGTATTTCATCACGACGTTGTTGGAGATCCAAACACTCAGCATTTGCGTTCTTCATGATTCCCTTATTATCTTGGTTAGTTGGTATGTTGTTACATTCATCCCATTTTAATTGTTGATCGAGTTGCTCCAATTCCTTCTGAAGATTCACAGGAATCTTTATATCGGTGAATGGAACTCTTTTTCCTTTTATTTCATTCCAGTCTTTGTCATAGGCAGTGGCCCTAATAAAAGAAATCTTGGGTGCTTCTTTGATTTCCTCTGCATAAATAACACGGCTATACGTAAGATAACATTTTTCTGACTCCATCCACACAGACATATGACCAAATTCAAACCAAAAATTTTCAATGATTTCTTGTTCAGTTAGGCCCTCCTCAATGGTTGCATTCTGTACCAATCTTGATATATTATTGTCCCATCCGATTATTTCTCTTCTAACACCTATTAAGTCATGATGATATATGTTTTCTTGAACTCTATAATATAAATTATTCTCATATTTCAGATCGTTGCATGTAATAATGGAACTATAATCATTATTCGTTGTGTGAGAATGCGATGTCGATAGATCATCATTGAATATGGTATCGTCATCCTCAGCATATTTTGGAAGATCCAAATTGGTCACAAAGCCCCCTACTTTTTTCTTAACAAAGGATTTGAATAGGAAGGAACCATGTAACTTAGTCCTCTTGCAGTACTGTTTTCGCAGGCTTCCTGATATGTCAGTAGACACGAAGTTCTTAATCGAATTAACCTGTTTCTTGGGTGTTTCAATAGAATCACATGAAAACATAAATAATGGACGGCCATTCATTATAAATAATGAATATATCACTAAAAGAAGACATAATGCCGTTGCTAACGAAAGCTTAAATGAGTTTCTTCTATATCGATAGAAACTCGGTAAAATCCTTACCATCACTCAGGTTTTCTGCATATAATTATACTTCTCCAGGACAAAAGTCTTGTAAGCAGGTATCTAATGAAGATTATAAATAATGAGCACAGATATCCCTTTGTTATCTGTTAACTGTTTCGGACAGAGTATTTTTTCCGTATCTTGTGGATACCATCACTGCATAGCACTGCCTTCCTTTTTTTTCTTACTTTTGCATTTGACGAATATTGAAGACATCCCAAAAGTCACATCAAAAGGGTGACGGGAAAAGTAGTCAAAGACACAGTTAGAACTATGTGCAGCCACATAATTCAGTTTATTTTAGAGTGGCTTTTTGTAATTTATTCTTCTTGAAGTAATGCTCGTAATAAAATATGTGACACAATAAGGAAAAAGGGCAAATCTCAAAAAGCTTATAAAGGAAGCTGTCTATATTCGATATTAGAATACAATAAATACTTCTACACATGGAACTGTATACTTTATTAAGACTCTAAGTTACTGTTAAACTTCAATAAATATAACTACAAAGATAGGAATGGGCTTATTTTAGATGAAATCACAGTGGTGTATTAGGATCATTTACCTTTCTTCTGATGCTTTAATCCATATCTTCTGCAAACTTCCAAACTGTAATCAGTCACGCACACTCTTGTAGCACTTACAATAGAGTTAGCCTCATCGTTGAGTACAAAAGTATCTTTGATCGCCTTTTCCTTGTAGATGTTCAAGATATAATCTAGCACACCCCTAATAATGATGTTACTACTCATGGTATCTGCTTCAGTGACTGTGACCGTCATATAGTCTTCAAACGAGTGTTTTGACACATCCTGTGAGGCCACATACCACGAAGCAATAGAGTCAGCCACTAGACTGTTCACACCGTCACAGTTTCTCTTAGATAATTCATAATTCATTGGGGAAATTGTGAAGTCCATACTTGGCACCATTAGCTCTAGATGATAGACATCATCTGCTTCAATTAAAACAGTTAAAGTTGGTCTATAAAATTTGGATCCACAACCACACTTTTCGGACTCTGTCTTGGTAAAACCTACCCATATATTTTTCCCTTTCACGTTGGGTAATGCAATGGGTAATGGAATAAATTGAGTGGAAGCTTTCAAGTTTTCATCTTTATTTTCTTTAGATAATTGTTTCTTATCCCCTTTAAATTTAGCTTCACAGATCCCATCATCTAATGAACAATTAATAATATGTAGAGGACTAAAATTTGTCACAAAATGAATATTTCCTAGTGAAAGGGCGCTATGGTCTGTTTCATCACTGGGGTAGTTAAATGGCGCCCAATTTTCCTGCATATCAGGGAACTTCTTATCATTACTCATGTTGAATTTTGTCAATGATGATATCTTTCTATGGGGTAGATATGAATGAAGTTTCTTTCCTGATCCATCATCTAACGTGAAAATTAAAACGGGCTCTTCAATACCATTTTTATTCTTTCTTAATATTAAACGTGGTCCCTCGGGTCCAATAGGTTTATTCTTTGATATGGTTTTTATATTCAATATAGAGGGGTAAGTCATGAAGTATTTATCCAGAATTTTCTTTCTGAGTTTTATATTCTCCAATTTCTTCAGATTGTGTTCAACATAACATTTTTTTCTTTGTTCAGGTGTCTTTACGGAAGATAAAGAATCACAATCAGTAAGATCTAATTGTTGATTCAATATTTCCAACTGTTGATCAAAATTCTTCGGTATCACAACATCATTATATGATATCTTCTTGTCCGGAATGATATTCCAGTCTTGATCATAACAAGCAGCATAAATGAAACTGACCTCTGGTGAATGTTTCGACCCTTTTGTATAAAAGATACGACTATATGTCAAATAGCATTGTTCTGCTTCAACCCAAACAGAAACTTTCCCTGATTCCCCCCAATATTTTTTCACTATTTCTAATTTGGTCATATCTTTTTCTAACTTATCATCTTTGACCATCTTAGAGAATTCATTATCCCAAGCTAGTATTTCCTTTCTTGCCCATAGAAGACCTACATAACTTTGGTTATCTGAGACATGGAAGGATAATTCATGTTCATAACGTAAATCTTCACACGTCACTGAATTTTCATAAGTGTCAATGACTCTAAAACCTGTAAGGTCAACTTCATTATCTTCGTGTTTTTTTTTACCATAATGGTTCTTATGTTTCATATGTTTTGCTACGTCTAGATTAGACACAAAGCCCAATACTTTTGCTTTAACATATTTCTTGGAATGGAAAAAATCATTAAATTGTGGATTTTGATAATATTTTATCTGTTTGGCAATATTTGTAGATAATAAATCTATTTTATTAGCCACTTCATTCTTTGTAACTTGTAATGTGATAGGCAGATTTTCACTATGATTGAATGAGGAGTATAAGATAAGCACCAAGACTATTATAATTAGCAACTTGACTATAAATGAATGTCTTGCTCTTGTTTTAATTAACTGTAGTAGCCTTCGTCCATACATGAACATAACGATTCGCTGGATACCTACCCTTATACAATCCTTGTGCTGTCAGGTCTTAACTAGGGGGACCCACAATATGCTTCTCTCTGGGGACCGCCTAAGATAACTCCTCTGATGGTTTGCCTTTCTTTTTCATTGAAATGTTCTTTTTCATCATTCCAATTTGGAAAGATCCACGTTCTCGAATAAAAATACCGAACAATTTCTGTCCCGATTGGGTAAAAACGTCACTATGGCCCGATCAGGAAAATCTCGGATGCCACTTGGTTTCTGTTAGATTTTCCAAAAATGCCAAATCAACGCGAAAAAACAGAAAAAGTTTTTCTTAAAAACCCTGGATTCTGTTTTCTTTTAGAAAATGCCAAATGTTTTTGCCCGCATTCTTTTTCTCTTAAAATGTTATTTTTGGCAAAAAAAGCCGGTATCATCCATATGTAATTTAGGAAAAATTAACTATATTAGTCTTGTATAAAAGAGTTGTTAAGGAAGTTTATCTTCCCTTTCAATGTCTTGCTTATTATCAACGATTATAGACCTTATCTTCTGGAGGTTCTCCAAAGTACTAGGGGCTAAGCCCCATCTTCTCTCCCCAACAAAGTTTTTTAAAGAAGAAAATGATCTTTCGGCATCTACTGAGGTTACCAATAGACTCATTAGTACCTTCAAAACTATACCAACTAAAAAATATTGCTCTTTTCCTTCAATAAAACTTAAACAGTTCATAGCTCTCTCACTGAAATCATCACATACCTTTAGAAAGTCACTCATACTACAAGACGCAAATTCTAGATTCTGATCTTCAAAATGAAACCGAAGGGTTATTTCCCACAGCTGTTGTCTAAACATCAAAAATAATTCCTCAGATAATGCACTCGTTAATTCCACTTTTAACACCCTTGCTAAGAACTTAGTTACTGATTTTTTGTCATCAAAGCAAGTATTGGTAATCTTTTCAAATTTTTCTTTAATCTTGTCACCATATGGGTGAAAGAGAGCAAAGAGTAATAGTGTTTCGCAACCCTCAATCTGAAATTTCCATACCCTTTCAATTAGTTCGAATAAACTTTCAAAGTCGGCAGATTTATATCTTCTTCTAATTGTCTTCTGGAATTTTTCACAATGATGTTCAAAATATAACAAAGCAGGGAGCCTAGCAGGGGCCAATAACTTCTTCTGTGAGAAATATTTTATAAAATTGTCAATAGTTGAGAAAAATTCACTAACTAATTTGGTATCCTCCAAATCATTTCCCCCTAGGCTGGTCTTCATTCTTGGAAGGGTATCGTTACCGTCACAAACTTCATCGTAGTCTGAACAAAACTTAACAATATTGTCACCGTGGTTTTCAAAAAAATCAATTTGGCCAAATAGAGAGTTCCATCTGGTTTCACAATGCGTGGGTAACGAAGCACCAACAACCGTTTCAAAAATAGACCTTTTTCTGTAGTGTAATTCCGAAAAAAAACTACTTAATTTCTTTATGACAGAAGCATCCTCATTTTGGTGTAACGCTGCATTATCTAAGATGAGACATGTGTATTTACCAAAAAGATTAAAGATATGAGCCAAACAATGCATTTGACCACAAAATACTACAGCTTCATTGTTTTCAAAAAGAAATAGGCCTGTTTTTTTTTAATTGGCAGCTCCATCAGTACAAACATTAGCGAGGGTGGGTATTAGATGGTATGCTTCAAGGGTCCTTTGAAAATACTTACTATGTGACTCGGATGTACCATTTTTCAATTGACACAGATTTAAAGTAACGGTACTGTATGTACCTTCAAAAGATGGGATAACTAGAATGGAAGTTTGGAGAGGGGTCTCTTTTGGCCCCTGCCATCCATCTGAAGATAATGACGGAAATGGACCCTTGGTTCTGGGAGTTAAGTACTCAATTTTGTTTTTTATAAATTTTCTTAGGTCCCCTCTGAGTTCAGCTTTAACTGTGAAGGATTGAGTTTTGAAAATTTTACCTCTCTTTAAAAAATGAGTTGCAATTTTAATATCAGTTACTAGATATTGTTTCTGCATCCATGGCCTTATTTTTTCCGAATAACGAAGGGGCCTTTGCACCTGGAATACGTTCCATAAGAAAGGCCAGATAATTGTCATCAAGGGCTCTGAAAGAAATTTGAGAATTAATGGCAAAAAAAAGTAGCAAGCTTTCTATTCTTGTTTGGATTTTATTATCCTTTTTTGTTGTAACCATTTCAGCTTCCTTTTGTGTCCTTCTTTCTTTTTCGTACATTAATATTGCAGATTGGAATGAGACTCCTAGGTATGGGTTAATTATTGGAAGCAAATTTAGATTATTAAAATCATATATATTGTGTATATTCTTTAAATGATCTTTGAAAGCTTTATTTATGTCAGATACCCGTTTCCCTTCAGGAAACTCGTGCACTCCTTAACAGTGATCAATTAGCATGCTGTAATATTAACACCTATACTTTTTTGGATCACTTGGGAAAGTTGCAGACATATTCCAGGCATGGTTTGGTTTATATGACTCCTCTTCAGAAAATAACTGAAGTTTATAGATTTCTAGACCATCTTTTTCGCAATTTTCTCTAACATCCAAGGTTTTATGCTTCCGTTTCTTTTTTATCCTTTTTTGGCTGGCTTGATTTGCTGGAAGTAGTTATCCTCTTTTGTTTGATGCCAATTGCAGAACCAATGAAAGGTCTTGTGGTGATTTCTTTTCTAGTTGACGAGCCAGACAATTATATTCAGTCAAAGCAGGATAACTGAGTGCGGCAAAGTATTTGGATCTGTCTGCTAGTTTTCTGCTTCTCCAGCATTTATTTTTACATTTTCCTTCTAATTATAACCCTTCCTTCCTTGATGTTTAAAGTTTCTACAGTCACTAATGCGGAAGCTCTCTAGCGTATCGTTCAAGATAGCCTTATGTGCTTCTTGGGAAGTTATTCCCGTTTTTGTTCCTACAACTTTATATGCTTATAATATATAATTATAAAAGTATTGGTAGTTTTAGTAATGTATAATCCAAAAGGGAAATGGCAACTGCTTTGATTGGAGGGGTCACACAGACTCACTGGTTACCTTACATTTGTTCAATGGAATGATACCAAGAATAGAGGAAAACATACTTAACAATATAACGATATTTATAAGAACAAATTTCACTATCGTTAACTTTGATTATGAAATATCTCTGCCTTGGGTCAAAGGACTATGAGCCCTCTGCTATGACCTATGATAGAAGTCATGTATATGTGATTCTGCTGAATCTGCTTGTGGAAATCGAACAGCGGAGAGCAAACAAAATAAGACACATTTTTATTTCCGCGGAATGGCAGATTTTGCTGCATAGGAATTGAAAAAGAAAAGATTGGAAAATTTTGGCAGGAAAAGACAGGAAGAAATCAAAAATTACAGTTCCGTGGAACGAAAATTATAAAGATGGCGTATTTTAATTAACATAACAATAAAAGGTGAACAGAATACCCAAATAGTCCTACTGAATCAACAGGTTGCCCAAATAAATTAACAGCAAGATAATTCAAATAAAGCATATATTTACAGAATTGTAATATTTTACTAGTTATCGGTCTACTTATAACAAGATCCGGATTGAAAGAGCAGTTTGATTTACCATAAAAAAAGTCCATCCATTCTCATACAGATATCGATAATAACAACACTAGGATCTTCTATTTAATAGTACAATGACTAGTCCACCTCCTGCTCCTTCTAATAGAGTTATTAAAAGAAGGAAAGTTAGTAAGGCATGTGTGAATTGTAGAAGAAGAAAGATTAAATGTACTGGTATTCAACCATGTTCCAACTGTCAAGCTTATAAGTGTCCTTGTGAATTCGTGGAGAAGAATAAACCATCTCAATCAGTGACTAGTAACGACAATACCCTAAGCTATGGCCAGGATGAGAGACTAGCCTCTCTTCCCCGAACAAGTGTTTCATCTTTATTAAGCACAGATAACGAAAAGGATGTATTATTTCAACATACTGTATCACAACCATCTCAATTGACCACTTTGTATAATATGAACCCACCAGAGACTCCTATAGATAATAATAATGATGCACTTCGGTCCCCTTTAGTGACTAGGCCATCTCAAATTACCAATCATATAGGACCATCCAACGCTGGCGGATTGGCCAATATTCTCTCAACACCAAATAGTGGGAATGATGATACTAGTCTCATTGCAAGGAAAAAGAGAAAGTATACAAAGCATCCTAAACCACTAGATATTAACGAACCACAGTTTAAAGATAATGTATTATACACTAATGATCTTGAAGATCAACCTGAATATAAATCCTTAGTACAGGCAATAAACCAATTAGAAACTATTCCCAAACCGAACGATATTATGAAACAGATTATTAAAGAAACAAGAGAAAAATTAGATAAATTTATACGTGACTGGAAACCTGTCATTGACTTTGATAAATTAAACAATTTCAAAGATACTAAATCCATTGAAACTAAATTAATGAAAAACAAATACAGAAACATCATTTATTTAAGTAGATTTGCATCATTGAACACTACAGAAAATTGTATACCTAAGACTAAATCTGAAAAGAAATTGACTGATGAGACAAACAATACTGAAAATTGTATGGTATCGTGTCAACAAAGTTTCCTTTTACAATTACCATTAGTGGACGAATTATTTGGTTTATATTCTCCTGTTGATGCTTTATCTCTTCGTGGTGTTGGTGCATTGGTCCAGAAATATGCCACGGTTAAGGATAAAGATGCTCAAGCGAAGATGAAAGCCACTGTGTACATCTTGTTACGATTTTTTGATATGTGTTGTTTACATCTTAATGAAGGTGTAGTATCAATTGCCAATCCATTAGAAAATTATATTGAGAGGAAGAATGGTACTTCTTGTAAATCGGCAGGTAATCGAAGTAATAAAGATTTGGTTACAATGATCATTAATAAATTCCCACAACCATTTACTCAGGAGATAACATCCATCTCAAATGGAGATCTTTTAAAATTGGTTAATCAAGATTTAGATATGTTTAGGACGTTATTGAAAATGTATGATTTACATAGAATTGGATTTGAGAAGATGGCAATGAATTTAACGCATAAAAATTATCATCCCACTCCCGATGTGATCAGAGCAAAAGTGGAACCTTTGGTCAATTTCTGTGAATTACAAGACCTTTTATTGACTCTTTGTTATTCATATTATAATGCTACACTATATCATTTGGACGAATATAATTCCTTAGATTATTTAGAATTGTTATTATTATTCTTAGACCATCAGTTATGGGTTGATCAAGATTATGGTTATGAGAAAGTCCTTGTTGTGGCATTAGACTGTGCACTTAAAAGTGGATTGAACCGTTGGGAATATTATGTTAACATTGATGAAACATTAGCAGAGAGAAGACGTGTCGCATGGTGGAGACTTTATGAACATGAAAAGATGTTTGCTTTAAGACGTGGGTATATCTCTGGGATTAATGATGACAAAGTTAATTGTCTGTTACCTGAACCCATGAGACGAGTTGGATTTGTGGATCATAAAGATTTTATTAATAGGATCCTGACTTTTGAATATGATTCTGAGATTTTCCAAGAGATGTCAATAAAGGATTTAAAGTTTTATGGACAATGTGCATTGGTACAAATCATAAGTGATCTTTATATGAAAGTTATGTTTAATGGGAAATATACATCTATCACTAATGTGGCATTACCTCAAAGTATTCGCGAAGAATATTTAAATGAAATATATGAACATTGTGAAGTGACAAAGAGACGTATGGAACGTGTTAAAGAACAAACATCTAGATTGTTTGAAATTGCTGGTAAGCCAAGGCCCACTGATAATGCAGTACCTGGTGATGATGTGTTTGAATCCAGTGCATACACGATGCTATACACATTATATTGCGTATTAAATTTAAAATCCTGTACATCATTATCAAGTAGATTAATGAATGAACCAAAGACAGACACGACAAAGGTGAAATTATTACAATTTCACAAAGAGATCCATGAAATTTTTAGTCAAAACACTAAATTTCTATTAACTTTAGAGACAAGTTATGAAATGTGGAGAGTATTTGAATTATATTGTTTCAGTTTTTTAACATCATGTTTTAATACTTCAGATAAGTATCAATTTATTACTATTGATAATGTTATTGATGCTTTGAAATTATTTAACCGTGTGTTGGTATTATCAGAACGATTTGATAATTTTTTCCTAGTGAATGATAGTATCTGTCAAAGTCAAACAATTAAAGAATTTGGTAGATCATTTTCTATGGTGACAATCTTGTTAAGAATATTATTATTACATTATATGGTTAAATATAATTTAAATGTGAATCAATTGGAGGATACTTTGGAGAGGAAATTGAAAGATATGAATGATTCTATTGAGATTGTTTCATTGATTAAGATACTGTTAGATCACAATTCCTACGCATTTAATTTTGTCTTGTCACCAGTACAAGAGAGTGGATTTCATTTAAATGTACAACAAATTATGGAGACTACGTATGGTCATAACAGTAAACAAATGTCATATGGGAATCGAAATATTCATGATATGAATATAAATGGAGTAAATGATGTTACTATAAGTGTAAGTGCTAGCGCTAATGAAAATAATAAGGGCAAGACAGTATTATCTCCATCAGAGGTTACTGCTGCACCAGGTGTTTATCCAGCTTTTGTATTACATGATGCCAAGGGTAATAAAGTGAAAATAAGGAATAGTTCATCATCTTTGCCGTCGTTAAATCATGGTAGATGCCAAGATGGCCATTCTCCTACATTATCTTCACCTTCATCGTTACCATCCACAAATAATCCTCTCATCGCTAGTAACATTGCAAGATCACAAGAATCGGATGTTCTATCGCCATCGTCTTCTACATATCCGGGAAATCCCACCACTCTAAGAAATACTAATACTAATACTGGTACTGACACTAATTACAGTGGACCCACTGGTCAAATAAATGTGGCTCTACCGCTCTCCCAACAACGTCGAGACGCCTATGTGAGTGGTAATAACCACACTAATAATAATGGGTCCACCCCACTACCATTAATGGGGGTACAATCTCCATTAAAGAACAACTTAATGACGCAAGATCATTATCAATCCCTATCTGGGCCTGCTCCACTTAATAATACTAATACTAATAATAATAATAATACCGCTTACAACTTCGGTACGTTAGAGGAGTTCGTTAACAACACTGATCTTAATGACCTGTACAGATCCCTATGGAACGATAATCTGGTAGATATGTTATGAGGGGTTGTATCTTATATAGAGTATAATAGCTTACAATATAGAATTAAACGATAGGTTTTTGAAAAGAGAAAGAGGGGGGAGGGAATATACAGGAGAACAATAGAACGTTCTGGAATGGCCGTGGGAAACGACTGGAGAACAATAGTTTGCGGGGAAACCAGGGGAAGAGAACAATAGCCTCCCTGTGCGGCGCTATTTGACCCCCTGGTGATAGCGCCATTTTTTCTCGAGCAGGTTATTGCCGGCCCCCCTTGAAAAATAATAAATATATACACTGTGGCCACTTTTTATCCAACATATATAAAGGGCTCCTCGAAGGGTGAAAAAAGACTTATATTTCCTCCACTTGTTAGCTGTATAATTCTTTTCTTTCCTAATTGGAAAATATAAGACCATCAAAATACGTATAGTTTAATCTATATATATTATTAACAAACACAACTAACACTTTTACAGAAAACAAAATAATACCATAATGGCTAGAACTAACAAATGGACCGTCAGAGAATCTCAAGCTGATCCAAAATATTTCTCCAAAACAGGTAATTTCGGCGAAGCCCCAAATAATATTAAGAAAGATGGATCTGGTAAATCTAATTGGGGTACTGCTGGTGATGAAATTAATGATCTAATCAATTCTGGTGAAATTCCACCAGTCTTTAATAAACAAAGACGTGGTTCAAACACTCAAAAGAATGAAAGAAGATTATCTGATGTTCAAAATGTTCATGACTGATTTAATATTATATATATATTCTTTTTTTTCGCATCCTCTGCATTTGAGATTTTAATTTTTTCTCCATATCTCTTTTTTTATATATTTTTTATGTTAAGATTTTTTCTTTATGACCCTAACGATTATTTTATGGAGGCATACTTACTTCTACATATATATTAATAATATTTCTTTTTTGTTTCACCATTCTCTAATTACATATTCAAAAATTTTCATGTATACATTAATATAAAAATAATATAATTATACCTCTCTTATCTTTATTTTTTTTTTTTTAAAAATTCTTCTATCTGTTTATTCTTTATGTCATATACTTCATTAAAATGTCTATTTATCTATCTACAATATTTATATGTGGGTATTATATTATATACCATACTAGTAGAATTCTGTATCCTCAGTAGGGTATGGTAAATTTGGTTTCTTAGGTTCATAATATCCATTATTGGATTTATTGTATGTTTCAGTAGTTTGATATCCACGACTAGGTGGTGTATATCTCTGTTGTCCTGGAGGAGGAGGTGTATGGGTGTACCTTTGCTGACGCTGATTTGAGGCAGGAGGATTGTTATACCTTTGCTGTTGTTGCGGTTGTCTATATTTGGCCTGTTGAGGTGCACGTATGTCATTAAAATTATTCCTACTATTTAAATTCCTCATTTCATATTGATTCTCCTTTTGATTTCTATTGTCAGTATTCCTTAAATTATTATATGAACTACCATTATTCACTTGTGGTGGTCCTTGCGACTGCAATTGTTGTCTTTGAAAGTTTGTTTGTCTTCGTTCTACTGCTCTCTTAACTACAAAATTATAAACAATAGCAG
>JAJLXW010000520.1:0-11824 GCA_030571515.1 Monosporozyma aquatica
ACCAACAAAGTACCAGTAAGTCGATAGGGAGGCATCACGCTGTCATTATTAATAATAAAAATCATGTATGGAGTGGGTTTGCTACCAACAAGTACCACCAAGTCAGCGGGATAACACCACTATACCATTTTGTTGTAAAATGGTGAGTCTGCCACCAACAAGCACCACCAAGTCAGCAGGAGAACATCACCTTGTCTTATCATTGTAATTGAAAAAGTTGTAATTAGCTTGGATATGGGAAGTCATGGGTCTACCAACAGCAATCAGTTACCAGTCTGTGTCATTGGAGAACACCATGTTGTACCTTCTTGTAGAATCGACATCTTAATACATACACCACTTATTTTTTGGGTCAACCCTCCAATGGTGACAGCACCCCTCAGAATATTACCACGTATTCTATATGAGGAACACTGCTATGGAGACCATCACCCAGTCTACTTTTTAGCTATTACCCGTCACCACAACAGGTAAAATCAAATTAAAGTAAATCGTAATGGAGTATCGATAGCCTTAGACTGTATTGGGACACCACCTGTCCCATTGTAACCAGCCAGTCTGTCAGACCACCGACATAAGTAGACATCTTTGTAATCATTAAAACTTCAATTTATCATCGGGTCGTATGTATTCTCACCGTAAGAACCAAAAAAAAATTCATAATCATAATAAAAATATAATGGATAGAAAACCATCTTCTTGTGCTACCCTAAACACTAACCACCTGCAGTAAAAACTGTATTTGCCTCCAGGTAACTACAGGATCACGTATCATCTTGTAATATTTATCAGTATCAGTATCACCTCAGGTGACGCTATTTGTGTTGTGTTCATGTTATAAAAGAAAAATTCATTGTTGTATATTCCCCTCCTCTCAAAGGGTATTCCCGTTTAAATAATCTCCATAGAAATAAAAATAATAGTAATATGTGAATAAAAATAAAACTCAGTGTATCCCCGGGTTTGTTAGTAAAGATATTATAATCATTTTGTTGTTTGTCGGACCGGTTGCTGTTCCTCAGTTGGCCCTATTAATTAACCACTATCCCACAGTTATATTTCAGATTCCATTTGTGTAACTTTGGTTATTCCACTGCCACTAGATCATCTCTTTTTATTTGGTGTAAAAAAAAATAAAGTAAAATACTTACCATTGTTATCTCTTATACCATTCATAATAAAATAAAAAAAATTGTTATTGAAAATAAATTGCTGTTCTAAGTACATTCAGTGCCTCTGGGAAAATAGGTATTCTCGTCTTACTTAAAGTCTGGTCTATTTTAAACTCATGGGTCCTCTGGGATTGCTCAAGAATCTACGAATCCTTCGGTTTGCTATGTCTTTCATACAAATCTTATCTTTTCATGAATCTTCAGGTGACACCTTGCCGGGTATCAGCTCGTCTGCACCTGCTCTCATCGAATATTTTCAATTTCCTTGTTGTCAAAGAACGGACCTGCTGAAGCAGCCATCGAGGGGCCCACTGGCTTCTGGGATCATCAGGATGCCCCCTTCATCACTAACGTATATACGTACATGCGGTTAAATCAACTTTTTATTATTATTTTATATCTATAGTCCCCCACAGTTACCTGTGGGGTGGGCATGTACGTAACACTCTCCGTCCACATAAACTAATAACCGCATTCGCTCTTGGTACATTTATGGTTCCTCATAACTTAGTTACTCTATCCACTATCAATCTCTGGAATCCACTTTTTGTATCCAGTCTGCCAAAAGCAGTTGAATGCCCTTGACCTACCGAACAACCTTTCACATTTATTCTTTTCCACTATTTACCACTACCACTATTGTTAAGTTTGCTGTTTGACATATATTTTGCAACCAATTGGATTGTATGTTCTCTTTCTTTCCAACATAATATCAAACCACAAGTGCAGATTACCTTAAAAAGAAACTTTGTGTTTTTATCTTTTTCTGTCTTTTCAATTTCCTAGAAAAAAAAGAAAAACCCTACATTCAAAACGCTGTGGTTTCCGCATGCGGGAAGGAAATAACAGCTGTTGTAGTGTGGGGCACGGGCCTCTGGGCAGGCCCTAATGGCTTATGAATGAAGTATGCGTATGAGTGTGTGTATATAGGTAAAATAGTATATAGTGGTGAGTGGAAAATTATGTTCTTTGAAATAGCCAAAAGTACACCTGCTGTGTTCCATGTGTCCTCGGGAAAGTGAATACGAAGGGGGGGGGACAGTGATGCATCAATACGGGTCCAATATAGAAGACCCATATTAATACTGTCAATTTGATAGTATCTATTTTCTTCCTTTCATTTTGTTTGTTGATAGAACAATAATTATAATAACAGGAGAGCAAACTTTAACCCATCGCAGTATGTAAGTGTTGGCAGTGTATAGGTATACAATTCTAATGTCTAACACATTTACCCTATAAAAAACTGTCTCGACTTAGTGCTCCAGTCACTAAAGAAAAATGTGGATCTCTCCCCGGTTTAGCTAAATTGTTGGAATAAGATGGTAAGAGTAAAACTATACAGTTCAAGTTTAAAAAGTTCTTTGCGGACATGTTTGCACATGCGAGTAGCAGTATTACCACAAAAAGAGTATGTAATGGTTTTATTGAATATGGCACTTCTTTCCAACAAATACACTTGGTGATTGTATACTTGTGGTAACATACCTGTAATGGAACCCAAAATATTACATTTGTTACGGTATAGACCAGTTAAATAATTTTTATGAGTTTATACAATTTATTATATTACATATATTTGTACCTACCTGTACCATTGTGCAACAAGGGAACTCTTTACACTTTTTCAAGGCATTACAATTATTTTTCCTTTATATGTTTTAACAAAGGAGTGTGAGATAATCTTTAAACTGCTTCCATGCCCCATGCCAAATTTATTATTTTACTATCCCTCTGGGGCAAAGTTTACCTAATTCTACAACGATCCTATTTTTCCATTGGCACCTATTCGAATTGAGGATGGAATGAGAGCCCCACAAAAGTTAGCTTGGTGCAGATATAAACACAATTGCAGAAATAACATGGTGCCGGGTGCAATGGAATATAGATATCAACAAGAATTTCATTAAGTTTCTTGGTTAAAATTCCATGGAGGTTACACACGAAGAATGGTAAAAGAAAATGGAGCCCAAACCGGTATTGGTCTCTGTAATGGCTATTTTAATATACTAAATAGTTACTTCAGACTCTTAGCAATTCTGTGTTCCTCTATGGGGTCTAACTCTTCAGGTGTATTATCTTTGTCTCTCATTGGTTGTTTTCACCTTTCCCTCTTTAAATCGAGCTTGAAATTTTGTATAAGGAAAAAAGAGCAAGCACATCGATGATAAAGTGTTCACAACAGGAAAAGTCACAGACACATAGACACATAGACAATCACCATCCAAACCACGACAGCAATGCTAAGAAATTTCATAAGACCGGCCCACACAGGGGCCAAAGTTAATATGTTACCTGGTGTCTCTGGTACTTATGCTTATTCATTATTTCAAGTTGCATTAAAGGAGAAATGTTTACCAGAGACAGTGACCCAATTAGGTCAAATCTCTAATGTAGTGAAAGAGACTCCATCTATTGCATCTGCTTTAAATAATCCATCTTTAACCTTGGAGGAAAGAAAATCTTTGGTGGACACTTTAAGCAACCAGAACAAGAATGTTTATTTAATCAATTTCTTTCATACATTGGCTCAAAATAATAGATTATCTTTTATTCCACAAATTAATAATGATTTAAATAAATTATTTGACCAATATAAAGGGGTGGTCCCAGTAACATTAATTACAGCAAAACCATGGAATTCTGAATCACAAAGGACAAAGACTGGAGAAAGATTAAGTCAAGCAATTAAAAGATCAAATTTACTTACTAATGAGCAATCATTGAAATTGGAATATAAAGTGAATCCAGATTTACTTGGTGGTCTTGTCTTGGAGATTGGTGACAAGACAATTGATCTTTCTGTTAAATCGAAAGTTCAAGATTTAAACAATTTGTTGAAAGCAGATTTATGATCTTTCTTCAACGTCCTCATATGATAACTTTTTAATATTCTTTCCCTTCCTATTATAGTCTTGTTTATTTACATGAATATATATACATAAACATCTATATATATTAATTGTACATATCTACAATTAAGTTATTCTTTTTAAAGTCCACACCATTTTAAAGTTCCGATTATTCATTAATATTATTATTAGAGATTTGTTTTAAAATTGCACTTTCTTCTCTAGAGAGATTCCCCACCCTTGGAATCGATTTATGGTCCACTTGTGGTAACACTTTATTCCAATATTCTTCTTTATCCCCCATTCTCCACATATCCTCCCAATATATCGTTATATTTGTAGCCGTCGATGCTTCATTTTCTTTTGTCAGGGGACCCTTCAATAGACTCTCTCTTAAATCAGCAATGGCCTCCTGAGTATAAACAGGTCGGTATTGACCACTATACCAAACTCTCCCCAAAGAATTTAATTCTCTATAAGTTTGTACCCCTTTCACATCTCTTAGTTGTCGTAAATGAACTAAATCTCTATATAATTGGGAACTCCATTCATGTTTAGGTAAGGACACAACACACATTAATTTCCATAAATCTCTGCGTGTTCCAAATATTGGTTTCTTATTGGTATGGTTCGGTTGTGGCCATAAATTATCAATGTCTTGTCTTGTTGGATATGGTATTTGACTATATACCACTTGACCCCTTTCCAAATGACGGAAAAGATAAATATATGGTGGGTATTGTCTCTTTGTCAACCACTTGATGCTCTTCATTGGCAGAAGGATGAATGTCTGTGTTGGGTGAATATTTACCTTGTTTGGTTGTATATGTGACAATGTTTTAAGAGGTTATATTTTATAAATACAAATTAATTTCATTTCATTTGATATATAAATTAAGATATATAACGTAAGATAAGATCATTATTACGATTAGGCAAGAGCTAAAAAGAATACCACTGTGAGCGCATCGTTCCAAGAAGTACACCGCACCACACCGCAATTTGTCTAGTGGCAAATAGTACAATAAGTTCATCGTTGTAGCGTTGTAGAATCTTCGTAAATAACGGTAGAGAACTGGGGGGGTGTAATCTTGTAAGAGACAGCATCTTGTTATCACAACATCTCATCAGTATACCAAATTCAATATGATGCAACCGCTGGTCTCTTTCTCTGTCCATTCTTATACACATTATATAAAGAAACTCATAAATGCGTCAAATTGAAATTGAAAAGATTCCAAACCGAAATTTTAAACAACAATGCCTTGAAGAGTGGAGGATATACAATAGAAATCCCACTGTAGAAAGGAAAGGATTCCGTTGGCATTAGCACTATACCAGAGAAAAGATGACTGTGTTTACTGTCCCTATTGGGCTCACTGAGTTTCAGAAGGATCTCATCGAGATTTTACTTTCCATTCATCATGACACATTATTACAAGAACTATCATTATTACCAACAGATGAAAACAAACCTAAAATGTCCCAAGGGGGTAATGGCTCACAACAGTCTACTACTACGCATTACCCCACTTTTACTCCAAGACAAATGATGTATTTATTGGACACTCATATTAGAGCCGTGGCCAATCATCCATGTTTATTAGTAGATCATTATATGCCAAGACAGTTCTTAAGAATGGAACCAAAACAAAGATTAATTAATCCAAGCACTAAGTTTCATGTATTACAACAACTGTTATTCGAACTGTCTGTATATAAATCCGCCGATGGTGGGCCACCTTTGAATGTCATATTAGTTGCTCATTCAATGAAAGAATTAGATCTTATTGAAGGTTTAGTATTAGGACAAAATTTTAATTTGAAAAGATTATCTGGTACACCATTGTATGATGAAAAAAATGTGTTTCCCCAGGATGATCTTTCTTCTACTTCGTCATCTTCACCTCTTACGTCAGATCTGGCTCTCCATGGATCATCCTCATCAACATCAACGTCTACCACGAACATTTCATCAAGTAATGTCCCTACCGTATTTTCATCTGCTAACTCTAATTCTAATTCTGTATCCACTTCCAACTCTACCTCTTCTGATCCTGATCATCCCACATCCAATATGAATAAATATACTGGTTATTCAAAGGATGATTATCATTATAATAGTAATAACAGTAATAAGAGGCGGAAATTCAACACCAGCACATCACAGAATAAACAAAGGAATTGGTTATTCTTAACTACAACAAAACATCTGATTCATGATGAAGAATTAGTACATCGTTACAATACAGATTTAATTATTGCATTTGATCCTTTAATTGATGATAATATGCCATGTTTAAAATTACCTAATGTCCAGCCACAAAGACACCAACCAAAACCAGGAACAAAGAAGAGAAGGGATAGTCCCATTATACCAAGACAAGTCCCTATAATAAAATTATTGGTCAAGAATTCTCCAGATCATTATATCATCGGAAATGGATTTGTTAATGAATTAGATGTGGAGAAAGAATACTTACATATTAAGGAATCATTGATGTATTTCTTTCGAATGAGAAATCAGAGAAGTAGTGAACTGGAAAATAATGATGAAGAAATTGATTTCCATCAATTGATCACTGATGCTCTTGAAACTGTAATGAACAGTGACAAGAAGAAAGATAAGATCTCACGTGGAACTCATCTACCGGTAGACCACACAGCGTCACAAAAGGATCAAATATCATTAGATTGGTTTGAACCCCATTTTGCACATAATTATAAAAATACCACCACATTAAGTCTTTCACATCAACCATTTAATTTGAAAAATTATCAATTAGAATTAATGCAAAAGACATTATCTAGACTCCATGAAATTAACGATAAACTTGATTCTAATGATAAATTACTGGTTGATAAGAGATTAGATGAAACAAGTAGACAGAATCAATTAGATTTGTTGAAAGTTAATATTGGTGTCAATTTTAAAAGTTTCCAAGATGCTGAGAAATTACAGATTGAATCTGATAAGAGTTTGGAACGCCAATTAACAGAGAATGAGAAAGTGAAGATTATTTATCAAAGGTTAAGGGATAAATCCAATCTCTTGGATAAACTTTTATTAGAATTGAATTCACAAGAAATTGTTGATAAGAAAATACTTGAATATGAAACTACTTGTCAGGAATTACAAAGCAAATTAGATGAATTGACAAAATTAAATGTGGGGAGAACCGAAGAAGAGGATAGATTGAGATCAGAGTATCAATTACAATCTACTACTGCGGCCAATAAATCATTAGAATTGAAGAATTGGAAGAAATCCAAAGAATTCTTGGAGAAGAGGAAACAAGAACCTCAATGGGCAGAATTAGCATTTCAAAGTGCCGTATCTCAAAAGGAAAACTTACAAAGGCGTCTAGATCAATACAAGAGTTCTAATCAATTTATAAAGAAATATATCACCAAGATGACGGAGATAAATTTAAAACCAGGAAAGGGTAAACCGGTTAGAAGGTCTAAATCGAATTATAAAGGGAAACCCAATAAGAGAGCCAGTCCCTCTTCATCTTCGGTTAATGGCAAGCCACCATTGACAGCGTCAAGCTCTACCTCATCCTCGACGTCAACCTCATCAGCCTCACCGTCATCGACAGCCTCAGCAACAGCGGCATCCACTTTTGCCCTATCAGCCGATATCTCATCGAAGAATGCATTACCTGGCTCTCGTCTTCGGTCCACCAGATCCACCTCTCCAAATTACACCTGACCAAAAGGTACATTGACAGATATGTCAACTATATATATAAACTGTATAGGGGGAACACCCGGATTGATATCACGATTAAAAAGTTATTTCAATAGTACTAACGTTTCACTGCCACTAT
Organism: Monosporozyma aquatica; assembly: GCA_030571515.1. Lineage (NCBI taxonomy): Eukaryota > Fungi > Ascomycota > Saccharomycetes > Saccharomycetales > Saccharomycetaceae > Monosporozyma > Monosporozyma aquatica. The sequence continues at coordinate 7,858 of JAJLXW010000520.1, forward strand.
TAATGATTGATTATTGCCAAGATATTGGAAAAACATTTTATATGCGCGAATTTCATTCCCTTTTTGAGAGAAAAAAAAATAAACAGTGAAATTTAAATATCAAGAGACACTTATGAATAAAATAGGAGATCAGCATTTTAAATGAAGATATTAGTATTAGATAGGGATTGCAAATAAATCCAACATACAATTAAGGATGTTCGGTCAATGGATGGATGATGTGTACGCCTGTTGTGGGTCGAATTGGGTCCACAATTGCCCCAGCAAAGAATGGGCTATGGAACTATTCAACATTTATCAAAGGAACCCCACATTAATTTACGAACAAATTATGACATATTTCCGTGTTACACCCTGGTATTTCATCGTACGTGATTATTTATTCATTCATTTCTGTTACAAATTATTATGTGAATTATGCTACAACATCAGAGCATACGGTCTCTTTGGTTATCTACAACGTTGTTATCGTCAAGTGTCAAAAAGAATATTCCAATGCTTATTAAATTCTCCCCTTTTGAAACATAAGGTTGAGCAAGAAGTCAAGAAGACTAAGATTAGTATTGAGAAGGAAATGATTCGTAATAATGACTCTGTGGAAGATTTTGTACAATTACCCACTATAGGGGTTCCATCAGATTTGGTATTAAAGGAATTGGATAAATTAGCTACCACCATCCCACATTCAGATTGGGAAGACGGTAAAGTCTCAGGTGCCGTATATCACGGTGGTCATGATTTAATTCATTTACAAAGTCTTGCATTTGAAAAATTCTGTGTTGCTAATCAATTACATCCAGATGTGTTTCCAGCATTGAGGAAAATGGAGGCAGAAGTTGTGGCAATGACTTTGAAAATGTTTAATGCTCCTATTGGTACTGGTTGTGGTACTACCACGTCAGGCGGGACTGAATCCCTTTTATTAGCATGTTTAAGTGCTAAGATGTATGGTGAAAGGATCCGTGGTATTAAAGAACCTGAAATGGTGGTCCCCATCACAGCACATGCTGGATTTGATAAAGCTGCATACTATTTTGGTATTAAGATACGTCATGTTCCCTTAGATCCGATCACTTATAAAGTGGATTTAAACAAAATGGAAAAGATGATTAATAAAAACACTGTCTTATTAGCTGGCTCTGTACCCAATTTCCCCCATGGGATTGGTGATGATATTATTGGTATTGGTAAGTTAGCTACAAAATATGATATCCCATTACATGTTGATTGTTGTCTTGGATCCTTTATTGTTGCATTTATGGAAAAGGCAGGATATGGTAATGATATTGAACCCTTTGATTTTAGAGTCCCCGGTGTGACATCAATTTCATGTGATACACATAAATATGGATTTGCACCAAAGGGGTCATCTGTAATAATGTATAGGAATGAAGAATTGAGAATGCAACAATATTATGTGAACCCTGATTGGACAGGTGGACTTTATGGTTCCCCCACTTTGGCAGGATCACGTCCAGGGGCTTTAGTGGTTGGATGTTGGGCTACAATGGTTAATATGGGTGAAAATGGATATATTGAATCATGTCAAGAAATTGTCGAGGGGGCACGTAAATTGAAAAGATATATTCAAGAAAGATTACCCGTATTGGAGATAATTGGTGATCCTAAATTCAGTGTGATTGCATTTAAATCCAATAAATTGGATATTTATGAATTATCGGATAAATTAAGTAAGAAAGGATGGCATTTAAGTGCATTACAAAAACCTGCTGCATTACATCTCGCAGTGACCAAATTGAGTGCTGGTTCTATTGATTTATTATGCAGAGAGTTGACAGACGTGGTCCATGAGATGTTAAGTGATCCAGAACACATGAAACATATTTCAAGCGACGGTACCAGCGCACTTTATGGTGTGGCAGGTAGTGTGAAGACCAGTGGTGTGGTGGACAGATTAATTGTCGGGTTTCTCGATGCTCTATACAAATTAACGCCAGGGCAAGAGCAAGAAGAGGGGGGGAAAGAAGAAAAAGAACATGATGATGATACCTTACACGCAGAATAACTGCAAATATGAATGTGAATAAGTAACTACCACTAGTATAACAGTATATACCGCACATGTGAATGTAGTATGAATTTGTGACACAATGTTGCACGTCGTGCATAGTGACACGGCCGCTGTTTTAAAAATAGAATTTCTTCTTTGGAAAACGCCCTCTTTGGAACGCTGAGATCTTCAGGGAGTCAAAACCCAAAGTCGTCCCATCTTTATCCTTTTCTAGCCCCCTTCCCATCTGGTAACAACACCGTCATTATTGGCATTTAAAGGCTGAGTGTGTGGTTTGTGTGAGTCTTTAGATAGTTTAATAATATAAGGCATCCAACTATACTTCAAAGAACTTTTCCCCCTCCATTAACATATTTATTCAAAGAAAGTGGGTTTTTCTAATAACAACTAAAGAGAACTTATACAGTTATCCATCTCGTCGTCATTCTTTTTAATTGGTTTTTTCCCTCTTTTTCTTTAGTCAGTTTCCTTTGGCTTTACATATTTCTGTTAGAACATTCATTTCTAACTATTGAAGACAATCAAAGAGAGAGAACACACTTTCTTCACAGAATTCGTTCCTTACCCACTTAATAGAAACAGGTCTTTAAAGAAAAGAATCTAATAATTACGTCAACCTTTTCTCCTTTTGTTTTTTTTTTTTGGTTTCTTTCTTTGACCTATATATAAGCCTTCCCTTTTACAAGCTTTTTTACTTAATACTTCCACCATTATGAGTTCCAACTATCAAAATAATTCTAATTTCAATACTAATAATAACGCTGAGAATACAGGCTCAGATAATCTTTTCGTACCACAAAGAGGCTACAACAACAATAATCCGAATAGCAACACCAATCAACAAAGAAATGGTCCAAAACAGATTCATGTCGCTCATAGAAGATCTCAATCAGAATTAACAAATCTAATGATCGAACAATTGACTTTACAAAGACAATTGGAACAAGTCCAACAACAACAGCAACAATTACTTGCTCAGCAACAACAATATGATCAAGGTGGGTACGCTGCTCCAAACCCACAATTTAATGGTAACTATCAAGGAAATAGAAGTAGAACCCATTCAAGAAGTAACTCTAGTTATTATCAAGATTATTCTAATAATAACACAAATAATAATAACAATAATACCCCTAATAATTCTCATAGAAGAACTGGATCTTTATCCAATGTGTATAGTCATGCCAGAAGACATTCTTTACAAATTAATGAAGCGAAAAAGGCCGCTGCTAATGAACAAGCTAAGAGGACTGGTGTTGACATCACTGTGGAAGACACATCTGTTACTCCACAACAACATGAGTACCCTAATAACAATATTGCTGCCATGTCGTCACCTTTAAACCAAGAACAATCAAATTTTAAATTCCCACCTTCATCTGGTGATGTTGCTACTCATCGGAGGTCGACTTCTAATTTAGGTCCACCTTCATTTAAGTTCCCTCCAACTAATGACAATAATGATAATTTTTCTAATAATAATAATACTAATAGCAATACTAATAACGCCAACAATGACGATGATTTTATCCCAACTTCTTCTACTCATCGTCGTCAAAGAACAAGAAACAATAATAATGACTCCTTCTCATCACCGGGTATTAACTCTAATTGGAGAACTCAATCTTTATCTCAAAGCCAATATACACCAAATTATCAACAATTACAACCACAACAATTTAATAATCCTAACCAAAACAATCAATTCTTATCTCCACAATTTCAACCATTACCACAACAACAACAGCAGCAACAACAACAACAATCTTATTCATTCAACCAATCACCATATCGTGGTCACAGAAAATCAAATTCAAGAGATTTTAATTCCTTTAGCAGTTTAGAACCACCAGCATTTTTTCAACAAGGGCATAGATCTCGTCAATCAAATTCTTCCATTCAAAGTTTCCAATCTGGTAACACTAACACTAATAG